>JARHVA010006777.1:492500-565000 GCA_037957365.1 Torreya grandis | reverse complement strand
TTTTGAATGGCCTTATCCCTAGCTATAGGAACTTTATAAAATTGTTATATCTTAGTGATAAGATTAAAAAATCTACTTCTGATTCCATCTGTGAATAGCTCACTGAACATGAGTGATAATTTGCAAAGAAGAAAGAAAAGCCTACTAAAGAGGCCCACTATACCAAAATAGGAAATCCATTATATGATCATAATATAAAACATTGTTCAAAGCAATTTTAGAGATAGAAACACTCTCTTTGGCACACTTTCAGACATAAGCATCATTCTAGACATAGGGATCATTTTGGTTCTCCAAAGCTTAAACATCACTCTAGTTCTCCAAAACATAGACATCACTCTAGCTCTCAAAATCATGATCATCACCACAAACATTCCCATGGACACAAGAAAAAACACAAGAGTTCTTCTTCATTTGGATATTCCTCCTCTATTTTTAGTGGATGTGAGAAAATATTCTATAATTATGGTGGCATAGGACATCTCTCTATAGATTTCCCCTCCAAAAATAGGTTCTCTCAACATCGACAGAAGGCAAAAAAAAACTTTGTTGGTCACTCCAGTCACTTTGGTCACTCTTATAGTTCCTCTTTTAGTTATTCTTATACATATTCTTCTAATGGATGGGATGATTGTGAATTTTCTTACTCCATAATTAATAACTATATATTCTGAGATGGTAACATACCCATCTTGTGCAAGTTACTAGGCTCAAGATTGAGATTTGATGTAGTAGCATTTTTTGGCTTGTGTACTTTGCTTTCATAGATCTAATGTTGATATGATCTTTGATGTGGAGAAGTTTAGTGGTTTGTACTTGGTTTATTTGATACATATTCTCACCTCTCAGCTAATAGGGGGAGAAGATATTACATAATAACATTTGATCATTCATCGACGGTTATGGTATGAGTCAACATTAAGTTGTTAGAATTGTTAGCACTAAGCAAAGGCTTGTAGGAGATGTTGGTAATTATTAGGCATCAGTTTGAGATTGGCCATACATATTACTTAGACAATCACTTATTATATGGATTATGTGTGAGGATTGTTGTAATTGGACAAAGCATGATCTTATTCTACTTTAGTACGGGGATGATCAAGGTATTGATTAGTCTAAGATGCATAGTGTACTAGTTAAATTTGTAGTAGAGTCTACTTGGATGATTCATAGTTCATTGATTCAATATTTTTACACCCCTTTGGATCAAGGGGAGTTTATTGGGTTTGTGATCCAATCTTATATTTTTTGTTTAATCTTTATTTTAATATTTTTATAGTTGTTTGATAGGTTGGTTACTCATGAGTTGGTTTTCTTTAACCAACTTCTTATAATATTTTTAAATGCTTACATTATACAAAAATAAACATTTAATTTTTTGAATATTTTTTGCAATATTTATTTCTCCTGGCTAATAGATAAGTGGTCAAAAATAGGGAGTTGTGTGTTTCACAACCCATCTTGATCTGTACCCAACCCAATTTGGTAGAAGCTAAAATTTGTTGCACCCTAGATAATCAGATGATATCTCTAAGTTCTTTATTTGAGTGAAATAATATAATAAGAGTTTCCTTGGGCCTTATTTGAATAAGCAAAAATTAGAATTGGAACATAAGTCAATTGTGCATAAGAGGGAAGCCAATGCACCCACCACCAAGGTATTAGAGGGAGTGATTAGGTATAAAGAGGGATTGATTAGGGATAATGGGGGATAATGAGGGAGTCATTAGGGATGATGAGGGAAATTGAGGGTCAATGAGGGATTGATTAGGGATGATGAGGTATGGTGAGGGGAAATGAGGATTAGGAGGGAGTGATTAGGTATTATGAAGGATGAGGGGGGATAAATTAGGGATGATTAAGTATGATGAAGAAGTGATTAGGGATGATGAGGGATGGTGAGGGTTAATGAGGGAGTGATTATGGATGTTGATGGTATGATTAAGGATGATGAGGGATGGTGAGGGTCAATTAGGGAGTGATTAGGGATTATTATGGATGAAGAGGGAGTGAATAGGGATGATGAGGGATGATGGAGTGATTAGGGATGATGATGGATATTGAGGGTCAATGAGGGAGTGATTAGGGATGATAAAGGAGTGATTATAGATGATGAGGGATGGTGGGATTAAAATAATATTATAATCATTATAAGTATAAACACCAAATCATTTTTACAAATATATTTATTATACTTTATTCCTTATATTTCCCCAATCTATGGTCTAAAAAATGGGTTCTATCAATAATGGTGTTCTACTTGAAAAGTATATCATTCATGCACATTTTACTGAGAAAATAGAAAGGGTTATTACTTTGTTAATTTTTTTGAATTAAAGATAAAAAAAATCAGGACCCATAATTGATTTATGGATTTATACCACCAAGAACTATTTAATACATATGTAACATCACAATAATTGTTATATGGTTATTATCATGATACATTCAACATAGATTGAACATAGGTTAAAAAGGTTGATTAAGATCTAATTGATTGCAAGTTAGATTGTGAGCATGATCAACTTTAAGTCAACAAAACTAGGGGAAAGATTTTGACAATAATTTTATATTGGTAAACAAAAAATTCTATTTTTTAATAATATGAATTCGGTCTAGTAGAGTTATAACATAGTTAGGACCTAAAGACCAAACATATAGATCATCGAATAATAAACATACTATATTACTATCTTAATCATGTACAATTATATTCAAAAGAATCCTTTTTGAGGTTAAGTCAAGATCAAAGGTATTCAAGGATTTTTATTGATATAAATAGTGAATATTGGATGTAAAACATGTTATTATAAATATTTTAACATAATATCTCAAGTAGAGTTTCCTATACACCCTAAAGTGGTATAAAGAGAAACCTACATAATCAATGATTCCACCAAAACATTTCCTTATCCATGTTATTCTATATTATAAAGATCTTTCTCCCAAGTCACACACTTTCTAAAAAATTGATCACAATTTTTTTTCTAAAACCATATATCCCTCTCCATTTAACATGATCCATGTATTCTAATTATAATGGCAATCATTATTCTTAATTTCCATAGCTCCATGTTGTTGGCCTCTAATCTAACTATTATTCATAACTGTAGTATTCTCCTTGTTGTCTTTTCTATTATGAGCTATTTACTTCATCATTCAAGTTATAGTTCAAACTATCATCTAAATTTAATTAATCATAGTCTTATTTTTGCATGCCAGTTGGATTTTTTATGGTTTGTGGTTATAAAAAAATAATGGTAAATTATTATAATATAATCTTCACCACAATACATGTCATTTACCCCCACTCAACTTACGTTTGATGTAAATCATTGGTTGTTCAATTTTAGTTTCATGATTACTTTTTTATATTTTCTTTCCCATTCAGAAAATGGATTTTATTATAAATTATAAGATGATTTTTTTAATAGTTAAACAAGGAGACTTTTTTGCATGGTCAACTAACTGATATTATAAAATTTATAACTTGTTTTAAAAAAATAATGAGGGAGTTATCCCTCTAGTTTCATGTCTTGGATACAAGCAAGGATTGGAAGATAACCAAAAAGTGCATGTTCATGCACTATTCTATCTATACTAACTAAAATTATAGTCCTAGTAATTTTATTACTTTTAGAAGACTATTAAATCAATACCACTATTTATTACATTATCCTCTCATATTTTAATAGGTATATAAGATCACTTGGGTTAGTAACCCTAAACCAATAATAATATTCATAACCATCCATATAGATTCAAAAATATTATGGCTACACATCACACACTGCTTCTCCATAAAATATAGGTATGATGGGGTAGCAGGGTGAATGGCTAAGGACTATGCACTCTAATGATGTTTGGACCTTTTTCAAGTCATTTCATAAACAATGGCATTGATTTGTGTTTAATGATAAACACTGCAACCTTTCCTATAAATCATAGCAATCCTTAACACATAGGAAATCTTAAAAAAATAAAATCATATAAAAACAAGACTAGTTATTAAAACCTACAATCTACCCTTTTTTAGGTATTACTAAAGGTTTTAAAACTAGGTTTAATATCATATAAAGTTTCAAAAAATGTATACACAAAATTATATTTATTATCATCAATAATGTATTATTTATCTCTCCTTGATGATACCATCCCTTTTTAGGGAACAACATGCATTGTAATCACACACTCAAAATAACTAAATGAATGGTTAAACTAGGTTAAGATATCAAAATAATATGACAATAATTATCAGTATAAACACTAAATAAATTTTATAAATATATTCCTTATACAATATGAAAATGAGGGATGAGGAGTGAGTGTTAGGTATTATTATGGATGAGAAGGGAGTGATTAGAGATGATGAGGGATAATGAATTAGTGACTAGGGATGATGAGGGATAGAGAGGGTCAATGAGGGAATGATTAATAATGATGAGGGAGTGATTAGAGATGATGAGGGATACTGAGGGTCAATGAAGGAGTGATTAGGGATAATACATAATGAGGAGAGACTGATGATGGGTGATGAGGGTTGAGGAAGAAGTGATTAGGGATGAGGGAGGGATGATGGGCAAGTGAAATTAACACAAAGTGATCATTTGATGTGTGAAAGTCATCAATGTGACATATCATACCCAAATCAAACCAATTTGACTTGAATTCAAAGTGAGTGATTTATAAACTTCCACTTTGGGAAACCTATGACCTTTAGAAATGCCAACAAACAATCCCAAAAGTACAAAAACCTATAAAATGACTATATGTTTACCTAAAATGGACATCAATTGTAAAAGTTATGTATTGAAATACCTAGGTTCAATACTGAGACCCTAAAAATGCCTAAATACTAACTAATTAGATTTTGAAAAATTATATTTCCCACATTTTAAGGTGTGCATATATGAGACCAACTCTATTAGATGCACAGTGACCCTAATTTATTATATTTACTAAAATAAGTTTAAAGTATAAGGAATAACTTAACATTTATTTTAATAAACCAAAACATCTACCCCTTTTTATATCTATTTTCCCCATTTTTTGCAATGTGAAAGGAATGTGTACATGGTATAACATAACACATATGTGTTCCTTTCACATAACACAAAATATGCACATGCCCCTTCCAATTCTCTTTTTTTTACTATGAAAACATAATGTGTACACATTATATGACATGTACACATTACATAACTTATATGAATTATTGTCATTTTTAATTCAAACCCAAGCCTTTTGGCTTAGAAAAGGGTTGAATTCTTGAGCCAAAGGTTTGGACCTATCAACACATAGTCGAATTTGAGAGTTTTGATAGAAAACAAAAAAACTCAACTTCCATCATTAAATACACTATGAATTTTAGTGATAAAGTTCATAAATATTAACATGATGAAGATCGTTCTCTCCTCTTTCCAAATTTATGAGTTTTATAAAATTTTGACTATTTTAAGGTTTCAATCTATATTGATTTCTAACTATAGATATTTTAAGCTACTAAATGCCAAAATATACATGCCTATATATGTTTGTATATCATTTTTTCCATTGATAAAAATTAAAAAATTATATATGTGGTTAAAAAATAGGCCTAATTATATATGCATTAAAAAAACTAGTTTTCATTTTTTTGAGTTAGTAAGGGGGGGCGCACGACCAACAATCCATTTTTAGTTAGTTTTCAGAATTTGTTTAGTTGTAAAATATAGGTTTAAAACTAGATGATATTATCTAAATCTTCACCAAATAATTTTAAACAATATTAAATGATGCTAAAAAAAATGAGGGGTCACATAGTCGACTATCTACTATGCTTTCCTAAAAAAATAGGATTTCTCATTCAAATTTTAAAAGCTTGAACTAATTATAATTAACCATTTTTTAAAAACATTATTGTTTTGGAAACTAGACTCAAAATTATACAATTCATGTTCTTACACCATGCTCAAATTTTGAGTGAAGCCATCTCAAATTATATATAAAAGTTTAGATTTCTCAATTTTCAAGAAAAACATGACCATGGGTAAGCCCCTTTTTGTCCCCCAACTTTGTACACTTAACCCAATGGCCTAATGATGTGAGTAGAGGGAAAACCAAACATACAAAATTAAATAGATCATGTAACTATATATGCCTGAATCATACTCAAAATATGTGGGAAACTTGTGTATATAGGAAAATAATGATAGGCCATCTACCAACATGGAACCTACATGTATGCCAAGGAGCTAATAGGAAATGTAAATGCTAAAAATATTTTTAGGTTTTTGAATTTTTGAACTTTTTTGGTATTTTTAGAATATATGAAAGGAAAATAATATCCTATGATCGCATTCCAAAGGATGGCCATAGGTATCTCCCCACTATGATCATGGTGTAATAAATTAGTGACACTATCAAGGAACATATATAGGTGCAATATTTATCATAATAGTATCTTTTATGCTCTATGTATGTACAATATTACTTTGTAGTTATGAATTAAAAATAATAGGAGTATGGGTTCAGGAACCCATATTTAAGTTTTTTTTGGTTTCTTTGAAACAAAAGTAATAAGAACACATGTAGGTGCTCTAGATATCTGAATATGATATGTAGTATATAAGGATTCCCTAAAACTCACTATGGATCTCTGATGCATTGGTATCTTAAGTATCATCTACCTAGTAAAGGGTATTTCCTACTACTTGCGCTTTTGCATAAGATTAACCTTAAGTAGGTTGATAATTAATTGCCTAGTTATAAATTTATCTTACTCAAGGGGATGGTCATATGGAATTTTGGAAGCTATAATTACCTAATTAAAATGAATGTATTTTACACATCCATGCACTATAGAAGGTAATTTTTAAAGTATATGTATCCAAGGTTGTATTAATAACTTATCAAAAACACCTGTGAAAGGTATAAATTAGAAGGTAGGAACCACATATATGGGACCCACATGTAAAGGTAAGTCAATCTCATGAAGAACCTAATATGAGGTCCCATCAAATGCTCTAATTGATCTAGTAAAAAGATGTAAATCATTAATTTTATAACCCAAATATGTAATTAATGTCATGGTTAATACATTTTCTCTTACACCATTATCAATCATAACACTGTGTATAGGTTGGTGATCAAGTTATTCTCAAATGAATAAGGAATTAATAATTGAGTCATCATCCCTAATCTCACTATCATCGAATGTAATGGAGGGTCTCTAAACCATAGGATGTGTATTTTGCATATAGGTACCAATAATCCCATCTGATGGGTTCTCATGATGAGATGGAGGGTGTATATTATATGCCATTTTTACTTTTGGATCCTTTTTTGAATGTTCCAAAAAAGGATTGTTAAAGATTTTCTATTTGTGGTGGTCACCAAGTTATGAACTTGATTCCTTTAAAGGATCATCAAATTTAATATTTTGGTCATAGTGAGGTTTTTGATCTTATGCTTCAATGTGAAACATTTGTTTGTAGAATTCCTAGGGCCTTGGTGATATTCATAATAAGCATTTTCATCATACCATTTGGGTAGAGGTATGCTCATATCAACCTCTATAAGATAAGGGAGAGATATAATATGGCACTCTAAAATTCATGGGAGTAATGAAGAGGGAGACTCAGGTAAGCGTGTAAATTGTCTTTGTAGTGCATTGGATAAGACAAAACAATTATGTTGTTGTGATACCACATTAGACATTATGTTTTTTCTAGGCTCAAGGGGTTTGAACTTATGACTTGATTTAATATCAAACTTGTTATTGGATTTAGATGTAGTTGGTGTATTTGATACATATTTAAGTTTTTTCAATGAGACAAGTTTCATTTCATGATCACAAAAAATATGGCATAAATTATAAAAATATTTGAAATTAATGAATATAATGGACTTATGTAAAGGAGAAAGCAAAATATGTTTGAAAATATCTTGAAGCTCTTTATCTACTATAGGATTGGTCATTTTAGCCAACATTATCTTTATCTCAAGACATATTCATTACTAGGTTTATTGGTTCTTTTTGTTTGATATTTTCAAGTTGGGTACAAGAAACATCTTTGTTAATGTTAACAAATAAGCGTGCCAAAAAATTATATACAAGGAGTTTAAATGCATTTACTGATTGAGTTTGTAAATCATAAAACTACCATATATCATAGTATTTTAAGCTCCTTGGAAATAATTTGGTCAAAAGTTTATCATTGGAGGCATAATCAAGGCATGCCACATAAAAATATAAAAGATTTTGTTTAGGATCACCCATTCCATCATAAAATGTGAATTTAGCTGTAATAAACTAATTGGAAAGGGGTGCCAATATATCTATGGTGCAATAGGGTTATGCAACACCTCTTGTGAACCAATAACATAATGATATTTCATAGCATTTTTTTCAATATATGTAACCTTAGTTTTCAAAAGTTTTATATTTTGTACAAGATCTTTCACCTCTTGTTTTTTTAGGTTAGATATTTGAGAAGTCACTAAAGGAGATATACCCATAGGTTGAGTGTATATAGGCATTGAATATGGTATTTGATTTGAAGTATTTAGGTTTCTCATGGTAGATATAATAATAGTAGTTTTAGTAAACAAAGGTTGGAAGACATACTTCATGCCTCCACTAGGTGTAGGTACATTTATTGGTATGGCATCAATTACTGTACCTTATAAGAAGTCATCGTCACTAGGTGAGAAAGCCTTAGCCTTATCATGCTTACTAATTTCATCTCTTGTAACGTACAAAAATACATTTATTAATCTATTGTTATTATTAAGATGAGTGGTCAATGTTTAATTATCTTCCATTTGAAATCAAGTTTTGAAATTACTATTTTCCATTGCTTAAAAATAAAAAATTAAATAAATTGAAACTCTAGTTGACTGAAAATGTCGGGAATTATAATTTTTTTTGCATTCACAAGAATTAGGTTTACTAAATTTTTAACCCTAAAATATAGATGTGGGGGATATAGGGTTAAAGGGGTAGAGATAGCCTAGGGTATAAGGATGGTAGAATATCTCTAAAGTAGGCCAATTGTTTGCAAAACTCATATAAAACATATATTGAATTTATTATACTAAGATACTAAAGATAGAAAGTACATCTATGATATATATTGTAATAAATATAAATCAAATACTTAGTTGGTTTTGATGCTAAAAAATATCTAGATTTGGAACAACAAAAAAGTGGAATCGATCTAGATTCTGGAATAATCACTAGATTTTATAAATTATTCCTCTATAGCCATGAACACTTGCATCGACTTGGGATAGTTACATTGATACTACTATCTGACCTGAATGTAGGTGTCTAGTGCTAAAAATGTAATAAAAATATATGCAACCACCTGGATGCTTATGTTTTCTATGTCACCTTCAATTTTTTGCATTTATATCTAGGTCATGGACTATCACTTCTTATCAAATAGAAAAACTCTAGTTCTTCATCTTCATATTTTATATGGAAAAAATGGGTTAATGGGAAAATGGTGTAAATATACCCCAAATACCCCTATATCAATGAGTGTTTATCACATATCCAATACTCTAAAGAGGGCCTAAGACTTATGTATTTATTCCCTACATGTTGGCTTGTGTTTAAATCATGTAATGTGTAATAAATAAGTACAATAGTGACCTAGCTTGTAACTTAAAAAATATGTATCATGGAATGATACTTCAATATTTCATACTTATAGATATTTTGTCACTATGATTGAAAATAGGATAAAATAAGTAAGATTTGATCACTTGAATGCTTGATAGAATGCTTTTAGTAAGTTACCTTGTCAATTGCTAGGTTTTTCCAAGTCTTTTCTTGGTGAGGAATGATTGAGGGTTGATCTTGTATTTATACCAATAAATTTGGAGAATATATCACATTAAATTACTTAGGCCAACCTTAGGTATATGTTTCATTTGTAAATTAGCTGACTTTAGGTCACTATACACTTGCACTATAATATAACACTTGCATCAACATAGGCATTTGACTGCGATGTAAGTGTCCAAGCAACTAAAAAATAGGCATAGGTCTAAAGCTTACAAATATGGAAGATAAGTAGGTTTATAACATTATGGGAAATACATAAGGTTTGAGTCATCAGAATAACACCAGTCACACTAGGAGATAATCAATTAGGCATAAAGAGATAATGAGTGCAAGCCTTTTGGTAGTAGAAACGGTCTATAAGCTAAAGGTTCATTCATGATATGTATTTACTAAGTGTAAAATAAATAGGTGATATTTAATTTAAAAATAGTGTCTACATTTCTCCCCCTTTAATCTAGTAATGAAATTATTAGTTTAAAGGAAATAATTGTGTATCTAGGTGTGTATAACACACCTTGTCTTTTCTAGAGTCCAACTTAAGTGTTTTGTTGGTGACTAACCTAAAACAAAGATCATGTTATAGTATATAATAATTTCATATAATATAAATTTAAAGTATTAAAATTATTTAAATTTGATGACAACAAGGTTTATGAGTACACATGTATCAATACAACCATCTTGCCTTTTGGAGATTTGATTTAATATATATATATATATATATATATATATATATATATCATTATGAATCAATGAAACTAAGATTAGTTAAATATAAATATATAAATATATTGGAGGACACATTCCCCCAAATTTAGAGAAAATATGAGTTTTCACCCGATAGTTGATATTAACTCAATCATGAAACCCAATCATACTTATAACCTAGTGAATGTGAGTGACCCAAGTCAACCTAAACTATAAAATTGGTGAGGTTGGATGATGTACTCAAGTATAACTTATAAATTGGTAATATTGAGTGATTTAATCACCTCAACTATAAAAAAAATTAAACTAACTACTATAATATATTGGCTTAATACAATTCATAAAATTCTAACCTAGTGGGTGATGATAGTCCCTAAAAGTGTTTGAAATTTAAAACTGATTTCATTTTGAAATATTAGGTGTACATTGCATAACATATGCACCTTATATATTTATCCTTCCTAAAATATGTATAATAATGGTACCAAAGTATATAATTCTATGAAAAATGTGTATCTCAATCATATAACTATCTAATTTGGATAATTTTAAACTGTGTAAGTGTGTATAACATGTTTCCAAAACATGCCCCCACTAAATCTAAAACTGTGATAGATTTAGAGAACATGTTTCTAAAACATACCCCCACTACATTTTGAATCTTTGGAGCAATATGGAAGTCATTCCTTTATAGCATACCCCCATTTTGAGGTGAGGATAAGTAAAACTAATAGTTACTTTACCTCAAAAGGTTAAGATAACCATGTAAAAGCTAAATATACCATGTACCATATAGAAGGAACATGTCTAGGTAGATATATCATTGAAGCATGAAGAATGTGGTCACACCAAGTCATAAAATACAAGCTCAATAATTAATCAAGCACACACATAAGAGCACTCAAAAATCAAATCAAGAGACAAAGGTCAAAGGAGACTATAAATAAGGGGAATATTTAAATTTTTCACAATCAAAGGGACATGAATTAGTCAAATGTCTACAAAGAAAGAAATGACATATTTAAATGTTAACATAAAACAATCAATGACATATTAAAATATAAAAGAGGAAAATAAAGGAACAAGGGACATAAAAAATGGATCATATTAAAATGCTCAAACAAGAAAGACAATATAAAGGCAAGACACTCAAGGAATTTCATAAATGAAATCATAGGCAACCAAGATAAATATATCATACTAGTCTCCGGATATATGTATTAGAAAAAACAATAGGTACATAACATATCAAGTATACTATGAAAGATATAAGCATGGATAAATTCATGTGTAAGTACCTATATGATCTCAAATATACTAATGTAAAGTGACCATATAATGATATAAATTTTATGTATCATGATCATAGAGGTGGGTGCCCCCAATATCCTTGTAACATGAGTAAAAAAAACCTAACATCTAAAAGTGCATAAATCAAGTATTTATGTATGTATGAACCATACTCAAAAAATGTGTGAAACATGTGTATATAATAAAATACTGATATTTAATCTACCAACATGGAGCCAAAACATGTATGCCAAGGAGCTAATAGGATATGTAAATGTTGAAAATATTTTTGGGCTTTTTAAGTTTTTTTATTTTTTTGGTATTTTTGGAATATACGAAAAGAAAATACTATCTTATGATCACATCCAAAGTATGGTCATAGGTATCTCCCCACTTTGAACTTGGTGTCATAATCTAGTGACACTATTGAGTAGTATGTATAGGTGCGATATATGTCATTATAGTATCTGTGATACTCTATGTATGTAAAATAGGACTTTGTGGTTGTGAAATAGAAATAGTAGTAGGGGTTCATGAAACCCATCTTTGAGTGATTTATGGTTTGTTTGGAAAATAATTAATAGTAATATGTGTAGGTGTTATAGATATTTGAATATGATGTGTCATAGATAAGGATTCTATGTAACCCACTATGGATCTCTGATGAAATGGTCTCTCAAGTACCAGCCACTTGGTAAATGGGATTTCCTATTGTTTACCTTTTTTGGAATATTAACCTTAGGTGTTTTGATAATAAATCACCTAGGTATGAATTTATATTTCTCAAGAGGATGTTCATATGGAATTCCAAAAACTATAATTACCCAATTGGCATTATTAGTAGAGGTTCCTAGAAAACCTATCAAAACATCCTAATACAGGGATAACTAGTGTGATACATGACAAAAGAATACATGTAGTAGATCAAATTTAAATTATCAATTAATTAAATTAAATAAGAGTAAAGAATAAAATTTAGTTTCTTTAGATACATAACATTTTATAAAATCTATATGACTATCAAATTTAGAAAATAGAGCATCACTACGCATAGAAAAACCATAAAAGATAAGGGAAAACATCATGAAACTATATATTACTCTTTGTCACATAGAAACCATTTCAAAATACAATTGAACACTATATATATATATATTTACAAATCACTATCTCTTCATATTCCAACTTTTCACTACATCCATAAGATACACTCTTCACATTCTACAACCTATTTCTATGCTTACAAAACTACTTACAAAAAAGTATACCAAAGATAAAATATTGTAAGTCACACAGTCTCCATTAATTACACTTTATATTTTGGTAGCCCTATTCTACACCCAACACTTTTCTAGACTTCAATTTTTTTCTCATCCTGAGACAAAGTCGTAACAAAGGTATCTTGAGCTGAAGCTTGAAAACTTTGACTGTGTTGAGGAATTGAACCAAAAATAAGAGTTACAGTTATTGATTTAGGTGCCATTTACTAATTTTCACCTTTGCACACTAATTATCCACTCTTTTGGGTTTTAATTTAAGTAGTGTATTATCCTAACAACCTCATGGGTTTTCAATAGACTAGATTAACTAGGTGGCCACCCTTTATGAGTTTTCAACCAACTTGCTCCAACTCTTAGTGCTTAAGGTCATCCTACTGAAGTGTACAAAGATTTATGAAAATTTACAAAATTTGAAGTGCATAGTACCTATTGAGTAGGTGGTGGTATGCTATGAGTTGATTTCACTTGAGGTTGTTATAATGTCATTCTACTTGATATTCATAGGGTGAAATTAGTGCTACATAATCTATTGGTGTAGGCTATGGTTACCACTAAGATTATGGTTGAAACATATCAAAAATATTCCTTTATTGAATAAATTATTAAATGTTTTAAGGATAAATAAATTGGGGTTCATCCACAAATTTTGTAATGGAGTTATCATGATGGGAAAAATCTTGTTTAAACATTTTTCATTCAATAAACACTCCTACACCATAATGAGCAATGGGCATAATGAAACTTAGGTCACCATTAGATTCTTAATATATTCATCTTCTATGATGGTGATAAGTGCCTTGGAATTTGATACTTTGAATTGGATGTCTTTGGAGGGTCCTTCCAATTGATCCACATGCATCTGCATTTAAATCTTAACAAATGTGCTACACAAAATCTCATTTTGCCAAATCTACAAATTTTACATGAAATTTTCTTATAAATTAAGAAACTAATTAAGTGCATTGTCCATTGATGTAGAAGTATATTAATGATCTTCCATTACAACTTTATCTTTGTCTACCCTATCAAAATTTGTCTTGGATTTAAAAAAATGAATTGGTGAGCTGCTACTTTTAATTAAGCATTCTTTGGGAAAAGTGTTTAACTTGAACCACATTTGTATTCAAGACTTTCTCATATTCTTCTAAAAGCTCACAAATTATCTTTGTTTCTATTTTGATGTTATTCCCATGATTGTGAAGGGATTGTAACATATACACAACAATCCAATCCTTTATTAGTTGGGATAAGAAGGCTAAAATTTACTTTTCTTTTGACATGACTTAGTCACCTAGGATTTGAGTGACTAATGTAGGAAAAGTGTTATTGATGAGTTGGCATGTATTACATAAGAGAAGGTATAGGTCTGTGTTGTCCTCCCATAGTTTCAACACTTATTTCTCTAGCTCTAAAGACTTATGCGCTATCAATTCTTTAAAAGTAACTACACCTTCAACTTTTTTTAGCTAGTGGAACTTAAGAAACATCCAAATATGCTTCATGCATTTTCGTAGCCATATCTATGGTGGAAGTTGTATTTGTGGTATGTGTCTTCTTAATTTTCACTATGGGAAGAAAAAAGGTTGTGTACTGAGTAGATGATGTAGGGACATCCCATATCCATTAGATATGTTATTTGAGGCCTTAGTTGAGAGGATTCCTCATATTCACCTTCTTAACTAGATTACAAACCTTGAAGTATGGTAAATGTCTCATGGGTCTTGGTTGTTTGTATCATCTTAGTGATCTTTGATGCTTGTTGTGCCACAACTTATTATTGTACTATGTGTTATGCTTCTTCCTTGGTTTTTATTCTACATCATCCTTAGCTTTGGCACCCAATTTAGCCTTGGCCTTGGCCTATTCCTTGGTTTTTAATTCTTCCTTAGCCTTAGCTTGTGCCTTGGCCTTATCTTATGCCTTAGCCTTAGCTTTGGCATCCACTTTAGCCTTAGCTTTATCTTGTGCCTCAGCCTTAGTTTTATCATCTACTTTAATCTTGGCTTTGACCTCTTCATTAGCCTTAGATTTGGTATTTGTTTTAGCCTTAGATTTAGTTTTGGATTCCTTCTCCTTGATCTACCACTTATCTTACTCTTATTAGGTGCACAAAGATTCTTTGTCATTTTTCTCCTCTTGAGCCTTTGCAAGTGCCACTGTTTCATCTTTAAATTATTGTGATGCCTGTGCTTCTTAATTTTATTTTATTTTTACTTGTTGATTATTTTTATTCTTTCTTATTCAACTCCACTTATTTTTATCTTTTCATTTGAGCCTCTAATTTTTCAGCTTTTTGCCTCCAGTCTTCCTCTTCATCCTATTGTTTTTACCACTCCTCTTCCTTGACAACCTTGTGCTTTTCCTCATTTTTATTCTTTTTATTCTCTTATATTTCCTTTTTCTCATCCTTATTTTGTGCCTTTTATCATTCCTCTTACTCTTTTATATCTTTTTTATGTGATGTGACATCTATTTGCTCAAATTTTTGCTTAGGCTATGAGAAAATAAACTCTTCAAACTCATCTATGAGAATTGGTGAGTCAAGTACTATAATTGATTATGAATATTACAAAGAGGATGATTCCACAATAGTCCCTCTTCATTTGGTATTATTATTTCTATGATATGAAGGGGGAGTAAGGGTCTTCTTCAGCCTATTCATAGTCTAAACTTGAGCCTATTATTGGGATCCTTTTTCTTTTTATGATCTACCCTCCTATTTTGGGTCTAAAAAGGACACCATCATTTGTTTATTTTTTGGAGAAGGTTTGGGTGAAACATGGATCCTTGGCCTACACACTAGGGTTAGGGATGTAATTTATTATATCTAAATATCCATTTCATGTGCAATAAAATATCCTATAGATGGATATGTCTAGAAATTTTCTACTTGAAACTATTTGTGCAGTGATTCTTATCCAACAACATTTATAATGATGGATGAAGTTGAGTTATATCCACCCACAAATCTTGCCTTCACTGATTCTACATCTAGAAGGTGTGAATTTCCTTCCAAAATAATAACTCATTTTCATCTTATTGATCATAAACATCATTGTCAATGTCTGCAAGCATATAATATAAAAATTCTTGTTCATCAACTCCTAACTTTGATAAGTAATAATCAATAACTATATTTAGAATGTACTTATTATCTAGCCATGAATTTGTATGGCATGTCCTCTTATTTAGTGGAAATGGTAAATTTAGTCATGATGGTGTCTTCCTCTTACTTTTCTCAACCTGTAATGGAGCCACTTTTATTTGTGGTGGTGCCTATAGTTGAGCTTGTGCCTATGTAGGCATAGGTTATTTTTTACCTATAGGTATTATGTGCATGTACCTAGATAAAGGGTGAAATATTATCATCACTTGTATCTCAATCCATCAAATATTAAATCTCCCCAAATTATCATAATAATACCCTATCTTTGTCTAAGTAATGTTGGCAAATGCAAGTATCAAAAAAAAATCTTCCTCTAGATTCACTGGTCCCTCTAACGACTTCCACTATGTAAAAAAGAGGATTAAGACTAAAAATTAATCTTGAAATGCCTAAAATGTGCTGATGAGAAAATTATTAATGTTCATTATTATATCTAAGGCTAAAAAATTATGTCAGTTTAAATCTTCATGCATTCATATCATGCAATACACAATGTCCACAATTCCTTTGGTTGCTTGCTTGGAACTTTTGGTGGTCTTATAAAACTATTTGGTGATGTATTCAAAGAGAATGTGCATTGATTTATCTTCCATGGAATAGATGGGGATTCCCTTGCCTACACTTATATGTTTTTCCCTTGTGTTTGAGTTGATGGGTGGAGCCTTAAATTTGTTAGGTAAAAGGGATTTTCCCCAAGTTAGAATTCCTATTTCTTTTACCATGGTTTCAAGGTTGATAAATATTGTAAAATTTTAAGAAAGATGAATAACACCCTCATTATATACACTAATTAATTTGATCATTACCTCATCTAATTTCATGAAAGTAGCTAGCTTGATAGGTTGCTTTACATCAAACCCTCATAAAGGGTATTGAAGTACTAGGGCTCTTGCTTAGGCTACTTTTAGTTGATCAAAGATAAAAAAGTCGATTTTGAAGTGTTAATAAAATAAAAATTATCTAGATAATGGTACCTATTTTGGTTGAGTGCTAGGCCAATTCCCAATTATTCATTATATGCATCTATGAGTGGAATTTAGAGTTGTGCATGATCTATTTTTATAGGTTTAGATAAAATAGAACAAGTTCTTTAGCTGTAGTGGTGTTGCTTAAAAACATTTGAACATAATTATCCAATTATACATAAATCATAGATCTTATTTGTTTGTAAACACCGCAAACGTGTCTGCACCTTGGTTCTCCCCCTTGGCCCTTTTTCCCACCTAGTCCTCCTTGGTCCCTAACCCACCTAGGGCTTATTAATTAGAAATTAACATCTATTTTTAATTAAATTAGGCCCCCTTTCCACCCTACCCTTGCCACCTTGGATCCTCCCTGGAATCCCTCCACCTTCCCCCTAGCATTTATTAGGCCAAATCTCACCATTATATCCCCCCTCGTCCATTTTGGCATCCTCATGACCATTCTGCCCATGACCCCTCGCTCAGCGGCGTGCAAGAGTGGGCAGAGGCTATTTTTAGCCTCTGTGCCCATCCTGCGACCGCCGACGTCGGCGACCCTTCGGCCGACGTCGGCGAAACTGCCGGCGTCAGCAGCCTTCATTATCCCCTTCTGCATCCGTTGCACCCCCTGGACTCTCGAGCTCGAAAATGGATTCTCTTGACGCTTTGGCTTTGATCTCTCCTCTGTCTTGACCTCGTGCAATAGCAGCAACAGGTGAAAAGGCCCTGGATCAGCATCTTCTCCTTGCAGCAACTCTTCTATGGCTCCAGCAACATCTTCTTCTCTCTTCATTCAGTAAGCTAAAGGTAAGCTAGTCTGGGTTTGTTATTTCATTGTATTCATTCATCTATATTCTATTGTCTTTTGCTCCCTCTGTCCTTCCCCCTTGAAGAGGCTGCAAAGCCTTCTCAGGCCCCATCCTCTGTGAATCCTCCTCTTCCCTGTCCTCTGTGTCTCTTTCAACTTCCTCACCCCTCTGCCAAAAAGACCTTACAACAGGTACCCAACCCGAACCAGGCCACTCCCCAATCCATCCAAACTTGTCCCCGTTCAGTCTCAGACCCGTCCACAGTCCAGCAAGCAACCCAGACCCGACTACAGGCCACAACCCCGACCGACGCCGGTCACTTCCCCAACCGACGTCGGCAGGATAACCGATGCCGGCAGATCAGATAACCGACGCCGGTGACATTTCTGACCTCGGTGACTGTCTTCAGCCCAACAGCTCTTTCAGGTAATCATTTTGTTTGCTTCTTTCCTTTCTACTTTCTTTGTCATTTCTGTATTCTGGCATTATGTCTTTTATCAGTCACTTATCTCATCAAAACAGTGGGTTGACCTCCCTTAAGGAAGTTTTTACACTTCTGGGAACAAGCCTTTTGCTTGGCAACCCACTGCCTATCTGTCTAACGTTTTTCTTGTCCTAGCTTCCTTTTTTTCTTGCAGGTGTCATTCCTCCACAGCCAAAGAGGAGTGCTCACAAACATCTGGATTTACGGTGCGCAATCTTTAGTCCAGGTACTTCCAAGCCTTGTCCATTACTTTCTTTTAGTTTCTTTCTTTTTAGTCTGAAAAGCGAAATTTGAGGTAGAAACATCTCTGGCATGCCCGGTGGGACCCTAGGTTCCTCCTGGGTTCCTTTTTCTTTTTCATTCATTTAGGTGCATTTAGGCTCCTTCTCTCTTATCTCTTTCTTCTATTCCAAATGACACTATAAGCAAGGACTAAAACGAATCTTTCTTCTTTGCATTCTAGACTAGTCTAAATATCATACTCTCGTCCCTTTCTCCATCTTGTCTTCATAACAACATCACATTTCGACTTGGGCATTAAAACATATTGCACTTTCATTTCTGCTTGTGCTTGCATTAGTCCACATCTAGTAACTTAGGCGCATATTGAATAAATCTAGACACTTGATGTTACACTACCGAATCACATGCACTAAAACACACATAAAACATACCTGAGACAAGGCCCGACTGGGATTTCATCACCCAGCAGATACCTTACCCGTCCCGGTGACCCTACTTGGATTTCATCACCAAGGGGGAAGCCCACTCCATTCTCTGGCGGAGGATAAACTCTAGGCGAGGTATATCTTGGCTAAGCGAGACCAGCTAACCACTGGAATTGTGAAGTGAGGGGAGCTTGCTCCTTAGCACCAGGCCACGTACCAGACCCTAACACAGATCTTTGAGCACCTAAAACAACACCCGAAACCATCTTTAGACTGCCTTCTTCTAGGACCCATTTTTCAGCCAATCTCCCCAAACATTCATTTAAGGCATAAGCCACAAGTTTCTAAGGTTAATTCCTAGGATTTATCACTTAGGCTTGTCTGTCTTTCTCTGTTTTCTTCTTCTCATCTGTTTGTTTGAGTGTGTGAGGACGCTTTCTTCTTTGTTTTTCCAAGAACCTTTTGGCTCTCTGGAAAACACAGTGACCGACATCGGTTCTGCCACTGACGTCGGCTTCCCCTGTCACCGGCATCGGTTCTGCTACCGACGTCGGCTTCATCTGTTACCAGCATCGGTTATCTGACCGACGCCGGCCTCATTTCCTATCGACATCAGTTTTTAAACCGACGTCGGTCTCTGTCACTGTCCTTTTTTTTCAAAACCAGCAACCTGAAGCCTGTCTTTTCTCTGTCAAAAACTCCATCCTGGTTTTCTGGAACTAAGCAACACAGTTCCTGAGACCTGAACCTTCTTTGCCTTGCATGGTTTTGACTCGAAGCCAAGCCAAAGCTCTTGTCAACCACGCTAGCCGTCAACCACTTCCGTCCACCCCGTCTGTGACCAAGCCTACAATGGAGTTCAACTCGGAGACCGAAAGAACTCCCGTTCGTCCAACCCCGCCGCAGACTCCCATTGTCCAAGAAGGGGACCAAGACTTCGAGCGATTCTTGGACCTCAACGTCAAGGCCTTGCAACATTATCTCGCGCATAGCCGAACACGAGACTCCTTGGGCAATCCAATCTATGGAATGCCAACCTCCCTTGTCGCGACTACGGCTGTATCGACAGCATCCGTGGTTCAACCTTCAGACACCCAAGCCATCGCTTTGACCACTGACCAGACTTTGACCAATCTCCCAGGTGTGGCCTCCCCCTCTATCATTGGGCCCACTTCCACCGGGGTTTCGGCCTCTTGTCAACCTCAACCCGCTCAACCGCTATCCACTCCATTTCAAAACCTTGTTGTCTCTATCCCGCCTACCCTGGCCCCTATCAACACCAGGGTGGCTTCCTACCCCTTGGCCCCCGTTACCACAGTCCAACCTCTCGTGGCAACAACGGGCCCAGCTATGTCTTCTAACCAACCACCTTTAGCATCCACCTCTGCCCCTGCGATTAGTCATCCATACATTCTACAACCGACTATGTCGCTCGCCTCCTCTAACCTCTTCCAAGCGCCCTACAACTTAGGGGGCGCGCAACCCGTCAATCCGTCGGTAGACATCATCAAGATGCTGATGGACAAGATGACCAGTCTTGAGACCTCTGTTTCCGGCTCACGCAACACTCTTTCATACGAGCAGATCTGTAACGAGCCCATTCATCCTTCCGTCCCAATCAGACCATACCCTAGCCAGTGGGAGCTTCCGAAGTTTTCTCGCTTTCAAAACAAGGAAGACCCCCAACAACACTTGCGGGCATTCAGACACGCCTGCTACCTCATTGGCCATGATGATGCGTTACTCTTACGCACCTTTCTTATGTCTCTCTCGGGTGCTGCACTTGACTGGTACAGCTCCCTTCCTAGCCATTCTCTCTTCTCATTCACACAATTGGCTCAGCTATTCCTCGATCACTTTTCTATCAACATAACCAAGAAAGTCTCAATCACGGACCTCTATTCTATTCGGTAATTCGAGGACGAGTCCATAGTCGACTTCGTTGCTCGATGGAGAGGCCTTATCAACCAACTCTCCTTTTCCTTGCCCCAGGTTGAGCTTATTGAACTCTTTTCTCAAGCCTGTGCCCGACATATCTCTTCCACCCTGAGGGTTCAAACCTTCCGCACTTTTGACGAGGCCTTCACGATGGCCCGCAAACTAGAGTTGCGTGCCATCGAGGAGAACAAAGTCAAGTTGCGGAATAAGAATCCCAGTTCTAAGGCCAATGACTCTTCCTCTGCCAAGCCATCATCATCCAATTCTAAATCCAAGGCTTCAGCTAATGCCATGGTTGTCAGACCTTCATCTTCTTCGACCAATCAGCCTGAGCCCTCTACATCTCAGAGCGCTACTCGGCAATTCCAGCAAAGATACATGCAGCGACGATATACTCCTCTCAGAGAATCATATGCATCTGTGCTGGAAAAGCTTCTCAAGCAGGGGGCCCTCAATCTCCCTCAAGCCTGACCTCCACCGCAATTCGATCCCTCACACGCCATCCCCGCGTGGTATAGGGAGCATGACTTCTGCAGCTTCCACCGTGTTAAGGGCCATGACACGGAGAACTGCAAAACCTTTAAGAACATAATACAAGACATGCTCGAAAAGGGGGATCTCATCTTAGACAATCCAAATGCACCCCCTAATCAGGCCATCGACATCTTCAAACAACCTTTTCCCAATCATCCGCCAACTCAGAACAGCGTCCAGACCTTAATTGACGACAATCATGAGCACAACGTTCGAACAGTCAATACGGTCTCCCCTTTCGTCCCCAATCAACCTCTTGAGGTTAGTCCATCAATCAGTCCATCACATGTGGATGAACCTCTCTCCTCGGCTAGTTCTCCATTGACCTCTCTCATCTTGGAGGATGCCTCGGCCTTACCTGCACCTCCGGTCTCGCCATCCCCCGTTCTATTGCCTATGGAGGACCCGACCCTTCTTACCCCTCAGCTGCAAGTGGGGGGCCCCGTCATCCCTGCCCTTTCCCCGCTGGAGGAGCCTCGCTCCCCGGTTTCTTCTCCACCCAGGGAAGAACCTGTCCCTCCTTCGTCCTCATCTAAATCTGTCATGACTTCACCATACCCTGCACCCGTCTCGTCTTCAACCTCGCAACCATCAACATCTTCCTCTCAGCCATTTTCCCAGTTAGTGGAGAAGATTGAACTTCTCCCTCCGTGGAAAGTGATGCCTCAGGTGTTGTGGGAGCGTCTTAAAGCCCTTCAACATGCCCACGCCCTCTCATCACATGCCGCTAATCCTCCCAAGGCAGAATCTCGTCAGACTCTTGACAAAGACCAGACCCTCAAACCTCAACCAAATCCGTCCAAACCAAAGCCTGCGTCTATCTCGTCCAAACCCATCAAGTCATTTGGCGTTCATCCTGTCTCCACCCTCACTCACCCGCAAGTGAAGGTGGACCTAGGCCAGACCTCGACCAGCAGTACTCTTCCAACCAAGTCAAAAAAGACTGCTAGACCACAGAAATGAACGCCTCCTTCTCCGTCACTGTTGCCATCTATTTTGGGCCCCCATCCTTCGACCTTGGCTAACATCCTTCCCACTCCGACCTTCAACCAAAACTCGTTGCCTCCTTTGCTTCCTCTGCCTACCTCCAGTCGTCCCTCTCCTAAAAAGGCGTTCTCAATCACCAGGCCAGAGCCATCTCCATCTGTCACCGCGCCATCAACCCATAAGGTGGTACGGAAACCTCTTCTAACCTCGCCTAAGCAAAAGTCACCAACCTCGCGCATATCAAATAGCACGGACCCTCTATTGGGCTCATACTCGTCAATATTACGCTGACTTCTCCAGACTTCCGACATAACCCTTCCGCCCATCAAGCCTTTCCAACCTCTCGGGTCCAAGCCCTCCTGGTTCGATGATACGAAAATTTGCTTATATCATCGTACACCAGGACACGACATCGAGACTTGCTGTGCCCTCAAGGCCGTCATCCGCCGCCATATGGAGAAGGACACTCTTCTCCTTGAGGACACTCTTGACCAGACCCCGACTCCTTCCTGTCCAACTCCTTCAAACACGTCAACATCTCACCAGCAAAACATGACCCCTTCTTCGCCTCCCATTTTCAAAATCAATGCCATCCGTATAACCACTAGGTCGCAGCAGGACAAGGCCAAAGCAAAAGCTACCATTCCTTGGACCTATCCCTTCGTCAAGCCACCCCTTGCACCCAAGCCTAAAATTTCTATCCTTGGCGCGTCCCAACCTTCTTCATCTTCCTCTTCTGGACCAATTCACAACTCCATGCTGAAGCAGCTTCACCAAACACCAGTGAAGATGTCTCTTTACGACCTTATCCAAACTTCACCTCAGCACCGTCAAGCCCTTATCCAAGCCTTGCAGGCAGCGGAGGTCCAACCCGAGGACCCCCAACCACTCGCTGCCCTCGTCCATTCTTTATCTCCTGTCAACTCCATCACATTCAGCGATTCTGAGATTCCCACATCTAACACGGAAGATCAGGACGCCGCCCTCTTCATCACTGCCTACGTCGATCAGACGCGCATCAAACGTGTTATGATCGATGGCGGCGCTAGCATCAACATAATCTCTACCCATGCCTTTGGTCAGCTGGCTCTTCCCAAAAACTGCGTCTCCAAAACTAACGCGATCTTACGCTCTTTTAACGACACCACCGCCACGACCATTGGCACAGTCATCCTCCACATTCGCGTAGGCCCACGCACAGTCCCGGAGCTCTTCTATATCATCGAAGGAGAGTTTCAATACAACCTTTTACTGGGCCGACCTTGGATCCGTGCCATGGCCTGTATCCCCTCCACCCTGCACCGTTGTGTGAAGTTTGAGCATGACGGGCAAGTCCACACCATTCCCGCTGACCCTTCACCCTTCAAGACTTGCAACACCACCTATCGTCCTAACGACGTCCTCATTCCCATCAAGCTGTCCACTCCGGCACCGCCTCCATCTGCAGAAGCTTCGACCAGTTCGCAATCGGCGATTGCCCTCACCCCTCCTCTTCAAGCGCCGACCAAGGACCCCATGGAAGACATCTTCCAACGACTATCACTTAGGGAATACCGCTTGTTGACCCTCGACATGTTCCAAACTCCACAAGAGTATGGACGCCTTCACCTCAGTCCTAATTACGACCCTCGAATCGGGACGGTCTTACCTTATGGTCCTCCTCACTTCCAAACCAACTTTGTCTATGGGGGGCTTAATCAAGCCCCTACCTACGGCACTTCTCTTTCTTCACCTCGACCTTTCACATCTGATTTCTCGTTTCTTGGCAACCCCGCCTTTGCACACACTTACCTTCACAGGTGTGCATGGAAGGGTTTTGGTTTTGGACGTTATGAGCAGGGCTCCCATCAGCCCATCGAGCCGCTCAATGATCACGATGCCAAGGAACGGTATGGCCTGGGATATCATGACCCCACTCAGGCTCCTTCTGACCTTTGTCCCAAACCAACCATTGACCAATCTCTTACAGACTCGCCCATTTCTCCTTCGTCACCTACGGAGTCGGTAGTTTCCATCCCTCCTAGTTTTTTTTTTTTTCATAAACACCATCCGCCTGGAACCCCTGACCTATCAGCTCAATGGGGTGCCCAGGTCTCTCCCTCTCATCTTTCCTAGCATGGTAGAGGATGAGTCGGCAACCATTCACACTGTCCACTGCGTTGACGATGACGCCATCCTTTCCTACATGGGTGCCGATGACTCTTTCGTCCAGCGTTTCCTCCCTTCCGAGACCCAGGTTATGTTAAATGAATCCACCATTGACATCAACCTCCCTTCTTCTTCCGATGTTCCTCACGTCTTAAAGATTGGCCAATCTTTAGACACTCAGGAGCAGCTTGACTATGCCCAGTTCCTTTCCAACCATAGCAAGGCCTTTGCCTGGACTTACAGCGACATGCCTGGCATCGACCCTACCATTGCTACCCATAACATTGTCACCAAACCAGAGGCTAAGCCTGTTAGGCAGAAGCTTCGAAAGATGCATCCTCGCGTTGCGCTTCTTGTCAAAGAGGAGCTTCAGCGCCTTCTTTCTGTCTCTTTCATCCAACCCATCGATTATCCACAGTGGGTCTCTAACATCGTCCTAGTTACTAAAGCAACTGGGGGGATTCGGATCTGCACGGACTATCGCGACCTTAACCTAGCCTGTCCCAAAGATGACTTTCCTCTTCCTAACATCGACCAGCTTGTTGATCTCACGGCCGGCCATGAGATGCTATCTCTCATGGACGGGTTTTTAGGATACAATCAAATCCTGATCGCACCGGAAGACCAGCACAAGACTACCTTTATCACCCCATGGGGGACTTTTTGCTATCGAGTCATGCCTTTCGGCCTAAAAAATGCTGGTGCCACTTATCAGCACGCCATGACTTACATTTTCCACGATCTCCTCCACAAAATCATGGAGGACTATGTGGATGACCTTCTCGGCAAGTCCAAGCTCCGCCGCGACCACTTGACCATTCTCACAATCATCTTCTCTCGTCTCCTTCAATACAATATCCGCCTCAACCCCAAGAAGTGTGTCTTTGGGGTCCTCTCAGGCAAACTTCTCGGCTTCATCGTTTCTTTCCGTGGTATCGAGATAGATCCCGCCAAGATCCGTGCTATTCTCGAAATGCCGCCCCCGACCAATCTCAAGCAGCTTCGCAGTCTACAAGGGAAGCTCCAGTCCATTCGCCGTTTCATCTCGCAACTTTCAGACCGCTGCCAACCTTTTCATCACCTCCTTAAGAAAGACGTCTCCTTTAAGTGGGATGGGAACTGTCAAGAGGCTTTTGAGGCCCTCAAAGGCTATCTGGTCTCTCCACCAGTCCTCATTCCACCTAAGGATGACCAACCCTTCTACCTTTATATTCTCTGCTACCAACCATTCGTTAGGTGCCATGATCGCGCACCGAGACGAGCATCATCGCGAGCAAGCGGTTTACTACATCAGCCGAACACTGGTCGACTATGAAACTCGATATACTCATACCGAGAAACTCTGTTTGGCATTAGTCTTCTCCGCTACCAAGCTCCGCCACTATCTTCTCAACCACAAAACCTTTGTCGTCACTCACACTGACCCTCTCAAGTACATGCACTCCAAGCCATACCAGAATCAACGTATGGCTCGGTGGCTCATGCTGCTTGCTGAGTTTGACTTCGAATTCATCCAACAGAAATCTATCAAGGGGTAAACCATTGCTGACCAACTGGCAGATGCCCCTCTTCTTGACAATCGACCTTCACACTATGAGTTCCCTGACGAGTCTATCGCCACACTTTCCACCGATGACACCGTCTACCAGATGACTATGTTCTTTGACGGTTCCAAATGTCAACTCGGTGGGGGTGCGGGGGTCATCCTCATCCCACTCGACGAGGAGCCCTTGCCTCTATCTTTCAAGCTTGACTTCGATTGTACCAATAATATGGCCGAATACGAGGCCTTAATTTTGGGACTTCAGACTGCCCTTTCTCTCCACATCAAGTCTATCAACATCTTCGGCGATTCGCAGCTCGTCGTTAATCAAGTTAACGGTTCATATCTCTATAAAAACAAAGTTTTACAGAGGTATAAGAATCGTGCTGACACTCTTTTGGCATCTTTCGACCATTACCTCTTACAGACTGTTCCACGCTCTACGAACAAGTTTGCCGACACCATGGCTTCTCTTGCTTCGCATATCCCGTCTTCATCATCATCATCCCGCCTTTTTGTCACAGTGCATCGCATACCCTTGCCTTCATACATCCCTCCTCACATCAACCATATCAATACTGTCAATTCTAGCCCACAAGATGACTGGTATAAGCAACTTGTGGACTACTTGTCTCTTTCTGTCACTCCTCCCAACCTCTCTAGCAATGCGCGATGAGCTTTCATCAAGCGCACAGCTCGCTATACCATGCTAAGGGGCCTTCTCTATAAGCGAGGCTTCGACGGCCTCCTTCTTCGTTGTCTAACCTCCACTGAAGCTCCTCAAGCCATAAAGCAAGTCCACGATGGGATTTGTGGTGGACACTTCAGTGGAAACTCGGTTGCCAAGCGCCTCCTTCGCCTGGGTTATTATTGGCCCACCCTTCATCAAGACTGTAGCGATTATGTTCGGCGTTGCATCAAGTGTTAGCAGCACTCTAACCTGCTTCATCTCCCCAGTCACGCCTTGCAAGTCGCTCAGGATTTTTGGCCTTTTTCTCAATGGGGCTTGGATCTCATCGGTGAGATCAACCCTCACTCGTCTCTTCGTCATCAGTCCATCATCACTGCCACTGAGTATTTCACCAAGTGGGTGGAAGCCATTCCTCTCGTCTCCACAAAAGCCGACAAAATTGCCGACTTCATCAGTAGCCACATCATCTGTCGCTTCGGTGTCCCTCACAAAATCATCACCGACAATGGCAAGTCCTTCAAAAACAAGACTGTCCAAAAACTATGCGACTCATTTGGCATCAAACTCAGCTTTTCTTCGCCTTACTACCCACAAGCAAATGGGCAGGCTGAGGCTTCCAACAAAATTCTCACCAAAATTCTCATGAAGGTGGTCGACGATACAGGAAGGGATTGGCACGTTCATATCCCCTTCGCTTTGTGGGCCTACCGCACTAGCATCCGAACCTCTACGGGTGCTACCCCCTTTTTTCTCGTGTACGAAACAGAGGCTGTCTTACCTCTCGAGGTACAGATCCCGTCTCTCCGCATCTCCCTGCATGACATTCTCTCCAACGACGACTTTCGTCAGGATCGCTTAGCTCAACTTGAGTTACTCGATGAGCGTCATCTTGCTGCCCTTAATCATCTCCATGTCTACCAAAGTCGCATAAAGCGAGCCTACGATAAAAATCTGCGAGAACGAGATTTTAACATCGGAGACCTCATCCTCAAAGAGAATCAGCACGTGACCAATATGGAGCGAAGTAAATGAGGTAAATTCGCCCCCAATTGGCTTGGACCTTTTATCATCACGCACAAGTATGGGTCAGGGACTTATCGTCTGTCTTCCCTCGACGGACGGCCGGAACCTGAGCCTCTTAATGCGTTGCATCTTCGACCTTTCTTCTGTTAGTCGCGTACTCGTCTACTTGACACGTAACTTAAGCTCATCCCTTGAGCAATCCTCATCCTCTTAATCCTCATCCCTTTCAACCCTATTCCCCTTTAACAAGTCCTCTACAACCCTTTTAGGATGCAGTGATGCTTTGTCCTAATAAAAAGGGGCGTCCTTGAGCTTCTACAGTCTTGTCCGTGACTCTCATTCCTATCAATACATCCAAATCAAGATGTCAAAACATATCCATGGTCACTAAATCAAGTCAAGTCAAATCAAAAAGACAGACTGATCCCTCGAAGGACAGCTGTACTATCATTGCTGTATTACTAGACTGATCCCTTGAAGGACAGCTAGGCCAACTTTTCAAACATTATTAAGCAAAAATATAGACCACTCCCTCAAAGGATGGCTATGACTACTCTGGCAATAAACAACACTTTTCTTAGAAGCTTCCCGCATCGATCAGCTTCGCCACATGACCATTACATCAACTGACATCTCTATGCAGGCTTCCCGCATCGATCAGCCTGAAACAAAAAAAAAAAAAAAAACGAGTCACGGACATTGGCTTGTAGTTGTCTCAGGGTCTCCTACAAAAGGGGCAAGGTTATTCCTGCTCTTAAACTGGGTTACCCTATCCCCCTTCTATCACCGGCTCAAGGGACTTCGAGCTCACTTTAATGTCAAAGTGATTCGATTACCGTTCTAACTCAACACTGGTCATCGACGCAATGCATGAACGGGGCTTTTGTTCTAATAACCCCTATCTATGCTTCCTTTCTGGTCCGTGTCAATGAAAGAGCAATTTGCCTTTCACCTTTTCTCTACACTTTGGTCACACTTTGGCCATGTCAATTATCGACTCATCCTTAAACCCAGCCAACTTCAACATTTTTTTCAAACCAGCCTCGACATTTCCAACATGACATCAGGCATCATCCTTGTCCTTTTCGCATAGTTTCTATGGAGACCAATACCCATGGAAACTACCGACCAGACCCAATTTATGTTAAGCATAAACCAATACTTGCTGAAGCATAAATAGACCTTCTATTCATTTTTAGCATACATCCATCACGACTATGGAAACTTGCTAGGGATGAAAGCCTCTCGACCAATGTGACATCTATAGCATCATCTTGCCCTCATCATTTTGACACTTGACCACATCCAATCATCGATCAATCTTTTCCCTTCGTCCGAACTACATTGGTCTGAGGCCCTACGACCAGGGCTATGTAGGCAGCACTCAGATAACACATCTTCTGAGGTTAGCTCGACCACCCCCGTTTGTTTGTCTCTGTGATGGACAAACCTTCTCTTCTTTGACTCTTATCACACCCAACTTCGTCAACTTTGACCAAGACCAATCATTCCCTTTGATCAAGACCAATCATAGACCTCTGACCAAGACCAATCATCGACTTTGACCAAGACCTATCAATCCCTCCGACCCCCCTCCCTTTTAGGGAGAACTACATCGGCCTGAGGCCCTGTCACCAGGGCTATATAGGCAGCACTCAGATAACATGTCTTCTGGGGTTAGCTCGGCCGCATCCTTTCATCTATCCATCCTCTTGACCAATGACCATTGGCGATCATGCCTATCTCCTTCGACCTTGACCACTTCCAAGACAATGTTGCCTTGGTTGTTTTTGCGTGTATGCTATTCCACGGCTGGTTAGCAGAATTGTCCGCAGACTTTTTTTTGACCCTTCACAAGTATAGGATCGCGAGCCAGTTGATCCCCACTACTTGTGACCTTTTCGTGTTTCTGGGAGCACTTCCTGAGCCCTGGATACCTGGGACACGATGACCATTTGGAGCTTCAGCTTAGATTGAGTAACCCGATCAGCAGACGACTAAATGCTGGGGCCCGGTTACTTCAATTTTGGCACTCCTTGACCCTTGACCATGCGACAATTTGACCCGACTATCCCGTGACGTGGTATACGCGCAATCACGACTTTTGCAGCATTTTCACTCACCTCTCTCTTTCTCATTCACCTTTTGTCAAATCAGCACCCGACATCAGGTTCCTTCTCTCGACTCCTGCTTTGAGGGGGAATACATCATCCTTCACCTGGGGCAACCACTCCCTGTTTTTGTCTTGCAGTTCGTTCAGAACAACCAACAAGACAAAAAGGGGCAAATGTAGACACCGCAAACGTGTCTGCACCTTGGTTCTCCCCCTTGGCCCTTTTTCCCACCTAGTCCTCCTTGGTCCCTAACCCACCTAGGGCTTATTAATTAGAAATTAACATCTATTTTTAATTAAATTAGGCCCCCTTTCCACCCTACCCTTGCCACCTTGGATCCTCCCTGGAATCCCTCCACCTTCCCCCTAGCATTTATTAGGCCAAATCTCACCATTATATCCCCCCTCATCCATTTTGGCATCCTCATGACCGTTCTGCCCATGACCCCTCGCTCGGCGGCGTGCAAGAGTGGGCAGAGGCTATTTTTAGCCTCTGTGCCCATCCTGCGACCGCCGATGTCGGCGACCCTTCGGCCGACGTCGGCAGCCTTCATTATCCCCTTCTGCATCCGTTGCACCCCCTGGACTCTTGAGCTCAAAAATGGATTCTCTTGACGCTTTGGCTTTGATCTCTCCTCTGTCTTGACCTCGTGCAATAGCAGCAACAGGTGAAAAGGCCCTGGATCAGCATCTTCTCCTTGCAGCAACTCTTCTATGGCTCTAGCAACATCTTCTTCTCTCTTCATTCAGTAAGCTAAAGGTAAGCTAGTCTGGGTTTGTTATTTCATTGTATTCATTCATCTATATTCTATTGTCTTTTGCTCCCTCTGTCCTTCCCCCTTGAAGAGGCTGCAAAGCCTTCTCAGGCCCCATCCTCTGTGAATCCTCCTCTTCCCTGTCCTCTGTGTCTCTTTCAACTTCCTCACCCCTCTGCCAAAAAGACCTTGCAACAGGTACCCAACCCGAACCAGGCCACTCCCCAATCCATCCAAACTTGTCCCCATTCAGTCTCAGACCCGTCCACAGTCCAGCAAGCAACCCAGACCCGACTACAGGCCACAACCCTGACCGACGCCGGTCACTTCCCCAACCGACGTCGGCAGGATAGCCGACGCGGCAGATCAGATAACCGACGCCAGCGACATTTCCGACCTCGGTGACTGTCTTCAGCCCAACAGCTCTTTCAGGTAATCATTTTGTTTACTTCTTTCCTTTCTACTTTCTTTGTCATTTCTGTATTCTGGCATTCTGTCTTTTATCAGTCACTTATCTCATCAAAACAGTGGGTTGACCTCCCTTAAGGAAGTTTTTACACTTCTGGGAACAAGCCTTTTGCTTGGCAACCCACTGCCTATCTGTCTAACATTTTTCTTGTCCTAGCTTCCTTTTTTTCTTGCAGGTGTCATTCCTCCACAGCCAAAGAGGAGTGCTCACAAACGTCTGGATTTACGGTGCGCAATCTTTAGTCCAGGTACTTCCAAGCCTTGTCCATTACTTTCTTTTAGTTTTTTTCTTTTTAGTCTGAAAAGCGAAATTTGAGGTAGAAACATTGTTCATAAGAGTCTATAATGTTTTAATGTTCTTTGTGCCCTTTTTTATATAGTGTTTTCCACTCAAATCCATCTAGACCACATGTTTAAATGTGTTTATCTCGTTTTACATGTTATAATATATAATTAATGTGAAGTGGTTGTTGGAAATGTGATGGTTACCATCCTTTATCTAAAAACATTGATCCATCTAATAGAATATATTTGATGTGATGTGATATCTTCTCATCTATCCACTTTCCTTTATTATACCTCCTATCATTCTAACATATTATCTACTTTGGGAAAGTTGAAATATTTCAAGTGCATCATCATTATGATTTTTAATGACCACTGATCATTGTTTCTTTGTACTTGAATTATCAACACCTCATTCCCAAACTTAATTGATGAACCTTGTGTAGATGTTTCTAATTGTCTTTCTTTTCAATTGAATTCGTTCATAGGTCACACTTTGTGAATTTGAATTCAAACTATAATTCTAAAATTATATGATATATAAAACACACAAAAATAAAATTTTAAACATAAATCCTAAGATACATGGTGCTACTCAACACTCTCTCATAATCACTGTGATAAATCATAGAGATTATAAATGGTAATGATTAAGCCTAAAACCATTTACACATCTTGGGAAAATGTTTCCCTAAAGATATTGAGTAAAATTGTTCTCTATTGTGAAATGTCATGAATGATTTAAGGTCCTTTCCATTTAATGTGCAACTTGCCTCACAATGCTCTAAATATACTATCATATAGTAATACTACTTATTATAGATATAATTATTTAGATCATAGGTTGTGATCATGCCATGATTTCTAACTAAGCTTGTTAATTTCTTGCATCTATTATTATATTTGCCTATTTTCTTCTATTTTGGTTAAATATGTCAACTATGTCTGTAAAGAATCTTGTTCCCCAAGTCTCATTATCACAACAATGTGAAGGCTAGAAACTATATATTCCATAGGCATCACTATCTTGAGTCCATAAACCAATTTAAATGGGGTAAAACCTATCCCACACTTTTAATTTATTTTATATGCCCATATAATCATAGGAATTTTATCTTCCCAATCATCCTATTGAACATGCATGTGTTTGTTTACATCTTGGCTATTACTTTATTTGAATCCTACACTTATCCATTTGCATATGGGTGATAGATAGTAATTTTATGGTGTGATATAAAAAATTATCTATGATATTTTTTATTATATTATTTATAAATTATGTTTCCCAATCACCTACCAATTTAATTGGACACCCAAATCTTGTAATGATATTTTCATACAAAAGTTTGGCTAAATCTTTGACACTGAAACTTTGTATCACTATAGATTCAACCCATTTTTTGAAATAATCTATCATAGTGATGATATACCTTACATGACTCCAGTTTCTTTGTGGGCTTAATGGTCCCATAAAATCCATACCCCACTGTTCAAAAAAATTTATGTGACCATTAGGTTCAAAGGCATCTCATCCCCACAGTTATGTTTGACCATCCTTTGGCAAACATCACATTATTTTTAACCTGATGTTCATCTTGGAATAAATTAGGCCATAATAGACCACTTTTACAAATCTCCCTTGTATTGGATTCCCCTATGAAATTCCCTCTTACAATTCCTTGATGTGCCTCTTCAATAAGTTGGGGTTGCTTATGCTCCAAATCTACTCTACACAACACCTCATCTTTACCCATTTGTTTAACCCTAATTTGGATTATGGTATCTTAATTGGATATATAGGTTTAAGGGTATAAAAATGATAGGTCATAATGGATAATATCAGATCTACAATATGTCAATTAATGTGCTAAACTCAGATGTACCATATGCTGAATTTATTAAATTGAGATAAGTTATTAATGGAAAGTAACATTATGCTAGATATAGAAATGACATAAAAGAGAGTACTTAGTTGGTTATGATGATAAAGTAGATTTATATCTAGTATAGAATATTTGGATTTGGTATAGGCATAAATTATATGGGGAGACAGTTCTATAATAGTTATCAAATTCTGGATCTAGTGTCTTTAGCTCTCTAGATAATTGTGTCAACCTAGGATGGTTGCATTGATACTACTATATGGGTTTTATTCTAGTTCCATATATAGAATATTATTTGAAATATTATGATACCACTTAGATGATTCTAGGTTTGGCTTCACCTTCAATCTGGTGCATTCAGATATGGGTCATGGACTATTTCTCTTAATTAAATTACAAAACCCTAGTTTTTCATCTTCAATGTGACCTTGGGGAAAAATGGGTTAGTGGGCACACGGTGTTGAGATAACCCAAAATGACCCCACTATCAAAGAGTGTTTCCTACATAACCAATACTTCAAAAGAGGGACTCAAACTCATGTATTTATCCCCTATGTGTTGGCATGTGTGTGAATCATGCAATGTGTGTAAAGTAAGTATAGTAGTGACCTATCTTATAACTTGGAAAATAAGACCTTATGACTAATCCTTTAGTAATTCATTTCTTTAGATAGGTTATTTATTTGACTAATATTAGAATAGGGTATAATAGGAGAGTTTTCAATAACCTGAGTGCTTCTTGACTATCTTTTGTTTTGATTACTAGATGAAGAATAAATAAGGGTTGATATTCTATTTATACCAATCATATCGAGAGATAACTTAAATTAAATCACTCAAGCTAACCATTTTAATACATTTAATTTTCAAATTAGATGACATAGGTCACTGGACGCTTGCATTATTTCAGGATAGTAATGTCGACACTATTGTCTATCTCAGATGTTAGTGTCTATGGGATAGGAAACTAGGCACATGCTCAAAACTTAAAGAGGTGTAAGATAAGTACATATTAAGTATTTTGGGTAATATGGTATGTTTTAATCATTAATATAAGGATGTTTAGACTAAGATATAAGCTAAGGGTCACAATATAGAGAATATGTGAGGCTTTCAAAAGTAAGGCATGTGTAGAACTAAGAAGAATAGCCAAGGTTTGATTTTTCTAAATGTACAAGATTGAGGTGATAGATAATCACAAAATACCATCTACATTTTCCCCCTAAATTTAATCTAATAATGAAATTACTAGTTTAAAGTAAAGTCATAAAGTACCTAGGTGTGTACCTTATCTTTGCTTGAGTTGAATTTGAGTGTTTTGATAGAGTTGAATTTGAGTGCTTTATTGGTGATTGACTTGAAACTAAGAACATGTTATAGTATAAAATAAATTTGTATAATCTAATTTAAAATTACTTAAAATAGATTGAAATTAGGATAAATATAGATAAATCTTTAAAGTGTATATATCCAAGGAGATATAAAGAGAGAGAGGTTAGAAGGCACATTCCCCCAAGTTTGGAACAAAAGTGAGTATCTAACTAGAAGTTGAGATTATCTCAACTGTACAACCCAATGATATTTATAACCTAGTGAGTTTTTATGATTAATTCTAAACTACAAACTTTGAAAGATTGAGTGATTTAATCACCTCAACCATATCAAAAGGTGATCCAACTACCACATTAGATTAGTTTGATAAAGTCTATAAAATTCCATGGGGTATCAATACTTTTAATTATTTTGTAATCTGATATTGATTTGGATTTTGTAATATTAGGTACATGTTGCATATTGTTTTCCCCTTATATATGTCTCATGCTAAAAATATGAATAACAATGTAACCATGTATAAAATTTTACCACAACTATGAATCTGAATCATATAACTGTGTGCTTTGGTCAATTTAGATAAATATGTAAGTGTGGAGGACATGATTCTAAATCATGCCCCTATTATGTATAGAAAGATTTGAAACTGATATAAGTACTAATGTGGAGGGCATGTTTCCAAAACATGACCTCAATGTAAACTAGAGATGTTAAATATTGAATACATGTGGAAAACATGAGTCTAAAGCAGTCCCCCATAGAATATGCAAATTGATATAAGTACCATAATTATTTAATTTGGAGAACATGCTTCCAAATTATTCCCTAACTTAATCTAAATTTTTTGAATGTATGGAATCCATGTCCATATGACATGATCCTACTGAATCTACAAATTGGTATAAGTACTAAATACTTAATGAATGTGGAAAACATGCTTCCAAGGCATGCCCCCACTATAATTTAAAAGTTTTGTATATGTGGAAGCCATGTCCATATGACATGCCCCCATTGAATATGTAAACTATTATAAGTATCAAATACTAAATATATGTGGAGAACATGCTTTCAAAGCATGCCCACACTAAATCTGTAAATAATAAATTTGTGGAAGCTATGTAGATATGACATGTCCCCACTAAATATAAAAACTATTATAAGTATTGAATACTAAATAAATTTGGATAACATTCTTTCAAATCATTCCCCCATTGAATTTGAAATCTATGATAGTGGGGAAGCCATGTCCATATGACATGCCCCTACTGAATTTGCAAACTAGTATAAGTACTAAATATTGAATAAATGTAGATAACATGCTTCTAAACATGTACCCATTGATATTCCCCCATTTTAGGTTAGGTAAAAATAATAATTATATTTTACCTCACCTCAAAAGGGTAAGACAACTATACAATCTATGAATGTAACCATGTAGCATATAAAAGGAAAAAAGTCTAGATAAATGTATAATTGAAGTGCATATAACCAATGTGATCACATATAGGCCTAATACTCATGATAAAAATCATGGAAATGTATATATAGTAACATTACAAACTCAACAAACATACAATCACACACACAAGAGCACTCAAAAGTAAGTCAACAAGCAATGGTGTAAAGAGACCACAAACAAGGGGCATGTTCAAATGCCACAAAATCAAATGGACATGACTTAGTATAATTTCCATATAGTAATAAATTACATATTAAAATGTCTATATGATAATTAATAACATATTTAAATGTCTAATAATTTAAACATAGGCATAGGGGCCACATATAATGGATCATATTCAAATGCTCAAATAAGCAAGACAATAGCAAGGCAAAACACTTAAGGAAGTGTGTAAAGAAAAATCATAAGAAATCAACATTAACATGTCATAGTGGCCCATGTATCAAATGTGCTCATAAAAAAATTCAAGTAAATATAATATGAATTACCTTGTGTAATGTATAATCATGGATAAGGCATGTGTAAGTAAATATGTGAGCTCAAACATGATAGTGTAGAGTGATCATTGAATCATATAACTTGTGTGTATCAAGATTATAGAAGATGGATACCCTAAATATACTAGTGATGTGAGTAGAGGTAAATCCCAACACCCATAAGTGTATCATGTATATGTGTATGTAGGAGTAAATGATATGTTGTCCTCAACATAGAACTAACACATATATGCCAAGGAGTTAATAGAACATGTAGGTGCCAAAAATGTTTTTGGATTTTTGAATGTTTTTTATTTTTTCAGTATTTTTGAAGAGACAAGATCAAATTATGATCTCATCTAAAGGATGATCATAGGTATATCCCCTATTGGAACCTGGCACAAGAAACCAGTGGTACTGCCAAGGAGCATGTATAGGTGAAATATATGTTATTTTAGTATTTGTGATGTTTAGTATATGCATAATAGGATTCTAATATTGTGAAGTACCAATAGAAGGAATAGGGGCTCTTAAAACCCATCTATGTTTACTCTATGGTTTCTTTGGAATAGCAATAGTAGGAACATGTTTAGGTTATTTGGAGAGTATGATGCATAGAAGATGAGGATTCTATGAAACCCACCATCTATCTCTAATGTAAAGGTCTCTAAAGTACTAGCCACATATAAATTGGGATTATTTGTTGCTTACCATTTTTCAGTGGATTAGTTTTAACAATCTTGATAATTAACTACCTGGGTATGATTTTTTTTAGTTTAAGAGGGTGCTCATATAGAATACTAGAAATTGTAATTACTTGATTGGAATTAATGTACCTAATACACCCATGTAATTTATAAAGTACTACTTAAAGAGTATGTATCTAAGGTCATCCCAATAATATGTCAAAGACACATGTAGAAGATATAAATAATAAATTAGTAATCACATGTGCAGGACTAACTTGTAAAGGTAGATCAATAATTCCAAGAACCTTTTGGGAGGTCCCATTGAATGTTCTGATTGATCTAGTAGAGGGGTGTAAATGGTGGTGAGTATAATCTAAATACTAAGTGATGTAATGGTACAAATATTTTTTATTACACCATATCAATCATAACACTGTATATGGGGTGTTTATCAAGGTATGCTTGAATCAATAGAGAATGAATATTAAATTCATCATCCTTAGTTTCACTATCATCAAAGGAAATGGTAGGATTTTGAACCATAAGAGGTGTATGTTGTGTGTAAGTACCAAAAACCCCATATAGTGGGTGTCCATAATATGATTAAGGAGGTTGCACATTATGTGCCATTTTGACTTCTAGTTCCTTCTTGGAATGGTCTTGTAAAATGTTGTTAAATATTTTCTACTTATGGTGATCACTAGGTTGTGAACCTAATTCCTTTGAGGGATAATCAAATGTAATTTTTTGGTCATAGATGATGTCTTAGATATAATTACTCAAGGTAAAACATTTGTTCCTAGAATGCCTAAGGCCTTGGTGATAGTCATAATAAGTATTTTCATCATATCCTTTGGGTATAGGTCTATTTACATCAATATCTATTGAAGGAGGGAGAGATATAAGATGACACTCTAGAAACCATGATATTAGTGAAGCATGAGGCTTAGGTAAATGTGTAAACTATCTTCTTGTTGTATTAGACAAGATAAGCCAATTAGGACATTGTATAACTATGTTAATCATGGTTTTTGTTTCCTTTTTAGGCTCAAGAGGCTTTACCTTATAACTTGGTTTAATTGTAAATTGTGTACTAGATGTAGCTGCATCTGGTGTGTTTGCAACATACTTGAGCTTATTCAATGACATAAGCTTCATTTCATGGTCTTGTATATCATGGTATAAGTCATCACATAATCGAAACTTTTTGAAAATAATGGACTCACGTAAAGGAGCATGAAATATTTTATTTAATAGGTCTTTCAACTCTTTTGTCTACGATAGGATTGGTCATTTTGGCTAGCATTATCTTATACCTTGAGATATATTCATTGATTATTTCATTTTCTCCTTGTTTGATCTTTGTAATTTAAGCATAAGAAACCTTTTAGGTAATTTTAATAGAAAAGTGTGCCAAAAAATTATTTGTAAGAAGTTTGAATGCTTTCATGAATTAGAGAGGTAAGTCATAAAACCACCTCAAAGCATATTCCTTGAGGCTCCTTGGAAATAATTTGGTTAAAAGTTTATCATTAGAATTATAATCAAGGAAGTACACATATAAGGTTCATATATGTTATTCAAGATCACCCTTGCCATCATAAAATGTGAGATTAGGTGCAAGAAATATAGTTGGCAAAGGGTGTAAAGATATCTCAAGTGAAATAGGGTTATGCGTCACATGTTGTAAATCTATATCATGTGAAGACTTTGAAGCCTTTTGTTTAATGTTTGTAACCTTATCCTCTAAGGTCTTTATGACTTTAAGGAGTGATTTAACTATGGGCCTGGTGGGATTTATATTATAAATTTGAGTAGTAACCAAAGGGGATGAAAACATGTTCTAAGTAGTAATAGACATTAAAATTGGTATTTGTGTTGAAACAATGATTAAGTTCATAATAGAAGTGTCAATATTAGTTTTAGGGAATAAATGTTGAAACACATAATCTATGCTCCCATTAGATGTATTGAGTTGTAATGTGTTCAAGGGGAGGGATGTATCCTCTATTGTTTTTGAATTTTTGGCTTCAAGTATAGTTTTTAAGATTTTATCAATATCTTTAGTGTTTTGTCAAATGTGCTCATGAAAAAATGTAATTTCAAGCACTTTATCATTGTATAATTTCTAATTTTCATTTGTTTTTGGATTTTCATTATCATAATATTTTTTCTATGATAACCTTATCACCATTTTTGTCATTTTTAACATAGGCATCATCATGATCCAAGGTATGAGATACCTCATTAGTTTGAGACCTATTTGATGAGTTGAGGGAAGGCTCAATATGTTTAATAGACACCCCCCCAGTCTAGGGCTATGCCTAGGTTACATGTAACATAGTACCAATAGGAAATTAAAAACTACAACAATTTGAAACCCTAACTAGTTTAAAACCCTGGGAATAAAAAAAATATTACATTCACACAGAATGGATTCACCAAATTTTTAACCCTAATTTGGATAATGGAATCCCACCTAGGTAGATAGGGTAAAGGGTATAGAAATTATAGGGAAAAAGGGTTAATAGTAGATCTAAACATGCCAATTAATGTGCTAAACTTAGATATACCATATGCTAAATTTATTAAACTAAGATAAGCTATTAATGGAAACTACCACTATGGTAGATATATAAATGACATAAAATAGAGTAATTATCTAGTTATAATGCTAATTTATATCTGGAACTAGTACAAATAGAAATTAGGTGGGAAGATATCTCTAAAATAATTATCATATTCTAGATATGGTGTCTTTGACTCTCTAGACAATTGTGTTAGCTTGGGATAGTTGCATTGATGCTACTATCAAGGTTTGATGATAGTGTCTTCTACAAATTATTAGCTGAAATAGGATGTGACTACCTATATGCTTTTTTATTTGGATTCACCTTTGCTCTCATGCATTCATATCTAGGTCATGGATTGTCTCTCTTGGTGAAATGGTAAAAATCTAAATTTCCATCTTTAATGTGACCTTGGGGAAAAATGGGTTACTAGGCACATAGTGTCAAATTAACCTAAAATGACCATGCTATCAAAGGACATTGCCTACATATCCAATACTTCATAAGATGTCCTATTACTCTTGTAGTTCTCCCCTACATGTTGGCTTATGTGTGAATCATGCAATGTGTGTAAAACAATTACAACAGTGACCTAGCTTGTAACTTGAATAATAAGACCTTATGGCTGCTCCTTTAGTAATTGAAACATGTAGCTGGGATATTCCTTTGACTGATATCATAATATTATAAAATAGGAAATATTTTGGTAACTTGATTGCTTCTTGAATATTGTTTTGGTCTGATTGCTAGGTGAGGAATGAATGAGAGTTGATATTGTATTTATACCAATCCTATTAGGAGATAACTCACATTAAAAAACTTAGAACAACCATTATAATATGTTTAATTTGAAAATTTTATGACTTTAAGGCACTTGACACTTATGTTGGGTTAGTATAGTAATGTTGATGCTACTATCTATCCCGAACATTAGTTTTTAGGGAGCAAGAGAGTAAGCATAGGCTCAAAACTTATAGAGGTGTAAGATAAGTACATATTAATAATTTTAGGTATTATGGGATGTATATATCATCAATATAAGGTTTTTTTGACTAATATATATTCCAAGGGGAATAAGACAGATCATATGTGAGGCTTGTAGAAGAAATTCATGTGTAGAACTAAGAGGAACAACTAAGGTTTGAGTTTACCAAGTGTATAAGATTTAGGTGCTACATAATCACAAAATTATCATCTAAACCATATTATAAAACAAATTAGTTATGATGGTATAATGAATATCTCATGTTATCAGTTGATTTTTGTCTCACTCCATATAATGCACTAGAAAGATTCCTTGTTCTATAAAGTTGGCTATATCCTCCATGTTCTCAAGGATCATAAAGATTCTAAATAGATGAGTATATAGTGATTCATCTTTTAACTCTTTAGGTTCTTCTCCATTTCATACCTTGCTCAAATTTTTAGGTCTAACATTCTCTCATCCAGGTTTAACATTGATCTTGAATTGAAATTCTTAGAATAACATTAACCACCTAGAAATCCTTCCTACAAACATATGTTTGTTAACAAAGTATTGTAAGGCCTAATGATCAGTAAGGAAATAAAATAATATTATAAAGAAGATAGTTTTTGAAGCTATGTAATGTGAAAAAAATTACTAATTCTTCTCATTTTGTTGTAATATAATTTTTCTTTGCAGCTGATAGTTTTGTACTTGTAAAGTGGATAAGATAGTTTAGTCTACCATCTCTTGGTTGTGATAACACACTGACCAACACAATACCTGAAACATCTACATGAAACGGATTAATCTAGTCAGGAAATATTAGTGTGGGTATTGTAAATAACCTTTTCTTTAGTTCAGAAAATATTTATTTTCACTCTTGTGACCATTCAAACTTCATCTCCTTACAAAATAATTTATCTAAGGACAAAGGCATGCTTGTGTAACCTTTAATAAAATTTATGTAGTATCATTTATGACCAAAAAGTGCTTGAAATTTTGTATAACTATTTAGAGGTGGCATTCCCAATATGACTATAATTTTGTCTTAATCAACCAAAATTCCTTTACTACAAACTACATGGCCCAACAAAACATTGAATGGTGTGAAAAACATTATTTTTTTAAAATTGAATGCAATTCATAGAATTTTACAACACTCTAACATTATCCATAGTTTAGACAAGTTATATTTGAATGAATAGAATATAGCCCAATCATCTAGATAAATTTATTAGAAAATATGAATGAAATCCTTGAAAGCACTCACTAAAATGCTAAAAAATACAACTGGAGCATTCTTTATACAAAATGGAATTAACTTATACAAAAAATATCCCCATTCAATTGTAAATGTTGTATTGACCTGATCTTTCTATGCAATTAATTTGATGATATCAAATTAATTCATCTTTAAAGTATACTTCATGTCCTGCAATTAACTCTAAAACCTCATTGGTGATAAGTATCAAAAATGGGTCATTGATGAAAACATCATTCAATACATGGTAATATTCACATATGTTGAACTTACCTAAATTTTTAGGTTGTATAACCATAGGACTAACCCAATCCACCTTTTTGATTGGGTAAATGATACCTTTTCCTTGCATGCAATCCAACTCAGCCTTCACTTTTAACTTTATGATGGGATTTAATATACATGAATGTTTCTTGATAGGTCATGTGCACTCTTTGAGTTTAGTATGAATTTGTACTAATGATGTATTTGCCACTTTTATCAATGTGAATTTAGTGGGAAAAACATCTTGATATTCCCTCAATAGCTTCAAACTTTTTGAAATTTAATTCTACATCCAATAATCTCCTAATGGTTTAAGATTTGGCATGGAATCTATTCAAACATTCTCAACAATTTTATTTAGTGGCTCCAAGTATATCCTATTAAATTCATTAGGAATGGATTCTTTTAGAGTTATATATCCTTCTTGTTTTGAAATATTGAAATTTATTAGCTTCTCTTCCATAGTTTGTTCAATGATTTGAAATTTTGGCAGCATCAAAGAAGCCATTCAATTTCAAATCATTATGGTTATCATTAGACTCTATAAATTCATCTTGGATCCTATTACAAGTTGTATAAGAAATTGTTTCTTATTTTTATTAGCTTAAAAAATTTGTATAATTGCATTTAAATCGTAAACTACTTCTTGATGTGATGATGAGTCTATCATAGTACTTAGGTCTTTCAATCACCCATGACATAGAAATTCTTTCAATTTTTGTAAAAATCTGTGCACTACATGATTTTCATATTCAAACACAAATATTTGGATAAAGGTTTTTTGAACTTATGACCAATAATTAGTTTCTTACATATGCTCTTGATGCATATACCAAGTAGTTTGAAGTGATAACAAAGTGTATCTAAAAACATGCACCTAATATTTAGGTTCAATAACCTATGTAGACCATATGTCTATGCACTTGTGTATATACAACTCCATACACTATCCTTATTGAAAGAAAAACCAATCTACTATAACAATGTGTGGTAGCTAGAACCATGCTCACAACAATTCACATGCTTCATCCCATGGTAACCAAGTTTGACTATGAACTACCCACCATGTCATAACAATTTCCTTTAATGAAAAATTGAGTGTATTAACTCTTTACTCCCATTAGTTATATGTTGATTGAAATAGAAGATAAACTAATTGAGATTCTTAGTTGTAAAGTATTATGGTATTTGATGTTCAATAGTGAATACCATTCATAGAAGATACACCTCATGATTTCATCATACCAATTTCAACATATGCATATTTGAATCATAAATTACTAAATATGCTTATTCCCAAGGTAAGACACCTTATAGATTGGGATCTATGTAACTGATAATAGTTGCATGTATATTATACAAAATTTCTACCACCAATCTATTTGGATATCACACATATGATGACCTATATTATTCAATATAAAAAAGGAGTGTTGGTGACTTTTTTATAACCAACCTATACATAGGTTGTTTAACTAAACCTAAATGTTTTTTATGTTCTAGCTATGTCTTATGGAACTAATATTCACTAGATCATAAAACATTTTGTTTCTTACCTGCATTAATATTAAACCAGTTATTTCCCCCATAAACATAAGGTGATTGTGGTTATTTAAGAATGATAAATGGCTTATTCTCAAACTTATCCAAAGGAATAATAATTATTGTGTCTCCTTGATGTGCCTCCAATTGATTCTATAATATATTAATAATCATTTGTCCTTCATAATCCCATTTCTTACCAATCAAAGAATGATAATGAGTCTCATCTATTATCATATCAATTACCCCAAAATTTTATTACATAATTAAATCAACAACCTTAATTTTTATACATAGGGAAATTCAACAGATCTATTAATCAATCCTAGCTCAGAGAAGATAAATCCTACTTACACTTCCGATTATTGATACATTATATATTTGGTGTCAAGACTAAGATGGATCCACTAAACCTAACAATGGGATATCTTACCATAATAAAATCACTAGGTGTGGTTCCAAAGTCTCTAGTCAAGAAAATATATTCAATAACCCTAACTAGGTCCTATGTTTTCATATTTACAAAAGTAAATGACAAGGAAAGTAAAATCTAATCTAGTGCTCACCAAAGCTTATGGCAAAAAAAATAGTTAATAAACATAAAAAATAAACATGCATATAAGATATATACTCATATAAATGTATATAAAATACTAATGCATGGGAGAGAAATACAAATTCAAATCTATGTACTCTTACAAAGGAAGAACAAAGTTATGAATATTTACCTTCAAAGACAAACCCATAGAAGATAAATACTCACATCAATGTAGACAAAATCCTAATGCATGAGAGAGAAGTAAAAATTCAAATCTATCTACTCTTATAAAGGAGGAATAAATTTAGAAAGACTTACCTTCAAAGACAAACTCGTTGAGCCTCAATATCTCCCTTGGCCAAGGTGCTTCGTAAGAGGTTGTTGTGGTATGTAAGGATGACAAGGATAAATCAGCTCTAGGATACATAACTCATTTATACATCTAAAAGACTTTTCCACAAGACAAGATCCATATCTCCAAAGAAATTCATGAAACCCTAAGCTATGTTCCTCAAGTATAATGGTGGATAAGCAAATGCACAATATATTCTTCTTCTTTCTCTATTCCTTTTAAATGGTAGAAATGGATGTGTATATATAGCTAAATCTAACCCTAAACATTTTAAAACTTTTAGCCAATAGGGTTAGCATAGTAAAATATGTATCATTATTGACAAAAATAAAATAGGTTTTGATCTAGGTTGGCCAAGGCCAACCTAGACCCTAAATGAGTTTTATCAATTAGAGTACAAGGTCAATGTGATTGATAGTGTAATGCAAACCATTGGAAAGGGTTTTAGGCATAGGAAAGGGTTGATGAAGTAAAACAATTACTAGGGGAGGGTGCAAAAGAGGAGTAAAATCTTAGTGAAGTATTCTTAGGAGATGGTTGTGTAGATAGCAAGCGGTAGTATAGGGGAAACAATCCTATGAAGCACAAATGGTCTGCCCACCCTTTTAAAATTTTAGGGTTGTCATTTAGGTATAGATAATTCAAGATATGTATAAGATTTTATCTAAAGGGTAGAAGACCATGGGGCCTATTTTTTTTTTTGAGTACTTAGATATATGAGAGGTTCCCCATGTATGAGCCAATTGGGTTACCCATGTGGTTGATGACAAGTTATCTCAAGTCATGTAATGGAGATAGGATCATGTATCTCAGGCCATGCCCCACATGCTATCTCTATATACTATCACATAAGGAGAGATCATATGGTATTTATATACACATGTTGTTATTATATGGCCTAGTTAGGCCACCATTTATATAGGTTTATCATAGGTATAGATCATGGACCACTACACCTCATGGGTAGAATTGCATCTAGTGGCATGCTTACTAGGATACTTCAAACTCCCATACACAACATCCCCTCTAGTAGTTCCTACTTATTAGGCATGACATGTTAGAGAGATAAGAAGAAGGGGAGGAGGAGGGGTGCTAGTAGAGATACCAGTGATCAAGCCATGGCATGTTAGACCATAGATTATTAAGCATGATAGTAGGTGGTAGTAGAACCATAAAAGGGAGACATTATGGATGTGGATGTTGATGCATATCAAGAACCACAATATTAGTAGCATTAGAGACCACCACAAACTCATAAGATATGGAGGCACCATCAGTGAGAGTAGGCTCAAGTAGGGGATATAGCATAGGAGGACCCAATAGCTACTCTAAGACATAACTGGTCTATAAAAGCACCTCTAAGGAGAGGACCATGGCATTATTGAGTGGTGAGTCCTAGCTTTACACTAGTGTAAAGGAAATTCATGGAGGAGGTGCTTTATGGATGGAGAGATAGTGCTTGATAGGTGATTAGATGGAGAGACAATGGTTGGTGACACCAACATTGGTAAGAAATGTATTAATTTATTTAATTTTTTGAGATAAGACACTAGTTACATTATGATTATGATAGATAGATGATTTTGAGATATATATGTGATCTAATGACTATCTAGTTTTGGTTTTGTAGATCCTACAATAGAGGAGATCAAATGGGGAGCCCTAATAATGGTTATGCATCATAACATTTTGGATGGAGTGTTGGCTCCATATGACCCCATCACTCTAGATGTTCCTATAGTACTATTTGCCTTAACCTAGGTGGGATAATTTAGACTAGTGGGGGAGGGCACAAGGTAATTTTAGGCATTCAGTGATGGATTAAATCTACCAACATGGGTGGGAGAGGGAGAGACATAGGTCTAATAGGCCCTAACATAAGAGAGAGTATAACAGATGTATACCATTATCTAACTTGGATAGTTTTAGGCCCAAGTGACCAATCTATAAGGACATGTAGTAGGTTTGAGATCTCAAATTAACTCATTATAGTGTACCATTCATATGGGATAGTCCCAAACATCTATGGGAAACATGGCTAGGCCATAGGATAGACAAGATAGATCTTAGCCTGAGTTGAAAATATTTATATTTTGTATTTTTTATAAAATACATGTTGTGTGTGTGTGTGTGTGTGTGTGTGTGTGTGTGTGTGTGTGTGTGTGTGTGTGTGTGTGTGTGTGTGTGTGTGTGTGTGTGTGTGTGTGTGTGTGTGTGTGTGTGTGTGTGTGTGTGTGTGTGTGTGTGTGTGTTGACAGTTGTATTGATATCATGAGTTATACTTGGTTGTGAATGTTGATACATGGATATATTTATTTCTAACACATGTATTTATCTTTTTTTGTATATGCTATGGTAAATATATGTTGAGTGTTTTATTTTCTATCATTATCTAATAAACATGCATAGTTAAAAAGAAAAAGGCAAAAATGACTTGAAAAAGTATAATTAATCAAAAATAAATGTACTACACACTATATCACAATGGGAAATGTGTAATAACAAAAGATAACTAAATATAATAAACTAAATATGGTAAAAAGGGTAACAAATGTTTTTAAACCATGTAAAATATTTGCACCAAGTTAAAACAAGATAAAAACACTATTTCACATTGGAAAATATGAAAATAATATAATAAAATAGAAGGAACATGAAAACCAAATGGTATAAAAACAAAATAATTAAGTTAATCAATCATACTAAATCACATTGAGAAGTATAAAAGAGAAGACAAAATTAGAAAATTAAATTAAATTGATTGCACTATATCAAGATGGAAAGCATGTCAATGACATGTAACTCATAATCAATCACTACGTATCTCAAATTTGACACATAATTTCATTGTGGCTTGGGTATTGGAATATTTTATGGGCAAGGCATGGTCCTATCCATGGTCTTACACTGAAAATCACAAAGGGAACACAAATGAGGTGGAAACAACTTGGGGAATGATTTTAAAAATATGTTTGTAATGTGGTAATTTGTGAGGAAGGCTTAGTTTTATCCATGGTCTTAAATGTAACTCACAAATGGAACTCCTAAGGGGAGTGATCAGTTAACAAAACTATATTTCTCAAGGGTAAATATTAATAATGTTGCAAATGAAAGAGGGAATGTAAAAATCATAATGTAGGCATCTATGAGAAGACCTTAGGAAACATGAGGCACATTAAGTATAAAATAAAGACACTAAGTGGCTAGTGACCATCAGAGTACAAAGGATACATGTTCACAATGAGCAAAAAGTTGTATATGCATATAGGTGAGATACTAAGATTGAATCATACTGGTTAGATTAATAAGAGAATTAAAATGGACCTACCTTCCCACAACATGCTCCCAATTCCTTAGGACTTCTTACAAAGTTGTTGGTCTACTATGACGATTGGGTACTTGTGTGAGAAATTAGGTATCACTGAAAGATTTTTTTATTCTCCTTTTCCAATCTACTAGCCTACTACACACTAATGGACCTCGAGTCTATCATGAGTCTAACTTTAGAGTTTGAACTTCAATTAGAAAAAAATAGATGTGTTATGAATCACATATTTTAGTGTGATTTAACTTTTGAGATTTTAAATGTTTCCTTTTGTATCATTTCCTTTTGTTTAAATGATTTGGATTTTAAGATTCCTCCTCCATACAAATTTGGAATAACCAACATGAGGTGTAAAAGTGATACACACAAATGAGCTTTAGACTTTGGCTAAAGGAGGCTAAGTATTTCAAGATATGATTGATTAAACATTTAGGATTACCTATGAACCAATATGTTATCTCAAGTTTCAACCATGTGTATGCTTAGTTTTTTAAAGGAAATAAGGGAATAGAGGGATATCCAAGAAAATTGGTAAGGTAGAAGTATAATTATATGACTTATTTTCTAATTGATCACATGGTAAAGAAAGATCACTAAGTGAAACAAGGTTTGTATAACCAAGTCACAATAATAATTATTTGTGTTGTATTAGATAAGGTAACAAACAAACATGAGAACATAAAAAGACATCAATGAAAAGAAATTAACTCATAAATATAAGCATGTAATCATGGAAATAATGAAAATAAGCCATAAGAGAAGATGAAATAAATAAAACCATATACCACACATAATGCAAAATATAAAGATCCATGTAAGATAGATAAGTGAAGTAAAATCTGAATTATAGTCAAATGATATAATATATAAATAATATTGGATCATAAGTCCAATCCAAAATCATAGTAAAAAGTGAAAGAACATAATGTTGTGTTCATAAATACTAGTAAATATATCTACAAATATTATCCATAACATCTAATATATATCTATGAAATTATATCCTAACTGTAACAAGAGTCTCATCTATCTTAAGGGAAAGCTATGAAAATACCTCTAGTTGAATATGCTCAATAAAAAATGTAGGTACAATTGAAGTATCATGCTCATGAAAGCTCTTATGTATAGAATACTCAATAAGGGGAATAGATTCTAAAATAGGAATGGAATCTATGGGATAAGGGGGTGGCACCACTAGTGGAGAAGGAACCATGGGTGGTGGAGAATACGTAGGTGGCATAAGAACCATATGTAAATAAAAAAACATAGATGGAGAAGGAACCATAGGTGGAGAAGGAACCATAGGTGGATAAGTAACCATAGGTGAAGAAGGAGGAGCCTTCTTATTTGGATGACCTGTGGGAGGAGGAACATTGGGTGCTAGAATGGTCATAAGGTGATCATGAAGATGCTATTGGAGGATGAAATAATGATCAGTGTGATGGGTACCACACTAATGTCAAAGACAATATACCTCTCCATATTTAGGAATATACTCAACTAATAACTTGGGAGGAGGTATAGCCTTGTCTTTGGGATAAGGAAGGGTAGGATACAATATGTTGATATATTGTCAAATATTTTGATAATGGAAACTCTATGAATATCAATATAAGGTTGATTGGCCTAGTGGGTGGGAAGGGGATCAAGCTATGGTAAAGGAAGAAGGCCATATCCAAGGGAGGTAGGGTTGGTGGAGAGACTGGACTGGGCTCTTTTAAAAGAGAAACATAATCAGATATAAGATGAGGCTCATCTAAAGGTAGAGTAGGAGTAGGAACCATACTAGGCTCAACTGAGGGATAACCAGGATGTATAGAGGTCTTAATGATGGTAGAAAGCATATCTGGTGGAATCAGGTTATAGGGATCCTGGTATCTAACAAAATGATAAGGACCGGTCATAGCATAATCCAAAAGCATTCTCTTAAGAGGCTATACTAAAAATAGAGGTGTGTTATGTGAGTGATCCATCTCTACCCTATGAAATAGAATAATGATATTAGAATTAATAACTATAAAAGAAATAATATGATAAGATGAATGAAAAGACTAAAACAAATAATAACAATACTGAATAATATCAACATCTCTATCCTAGACAAGACCTCCTAGAAATGGATCATCTAAAGTATAACCATGATTATAATTGGGTGTATGAAGGTTGATGGTATAGGTAGGTATGATATTTTTATCAAAAGTGGTGTGATGAAATATAATTCCAAGTTTTAGTTAAGACTATAGTTATATCTTAAATAAGTGGCTTACGAGAACACAGATTCAAGGATGGCTTAAGTTGGGCAATGAGTTGAGGGGTTAAATCTAAAGTTTTGATCTTGAGGTTGATCTCATATGGCTCATCATCATCAAAATATAAGAGATTAGGTGATATGTTCCCACTAAGTTCAAGGTGAACATGATAACCTAAAGTAGAGATGATAAGAAAATTGAAATATTAAGATTCTCAAAATGGAACGCTTAGTAAGGGTCCAAGAGTTAGAATTTTGAATACACCATGTTCTTAGAATTATTAAAAATTATAAGGGTTTGTGTCTCCTCAAATCCTATATATATCACCATTATGGGGAAACTTGGCACATTGGTATGTAGAAGAGGTGACAATCCTAATGCAATGAGTCCAAGGCTTACCAAGCAAGATGTTTTAGGAAAGGGGAAAGTTAAATATCATAACCTTCACTTGAATAGTGATATGAGGGATGGTAATAGGAAACCACATGCAACCTAAAGGATTCATTTTCCTTATATCATAAACTTAGTATGTACTATGTGTGTAATTAATATTATACTCAAAATATCCAATATTTTTAATGAAGTTGAGGGAGGCAACACAAGTACATAAACCCTTATCAATCAAAGCATGCTTGACTTGGATATTAATGATTTGAATGCTTATAAATAATGGAAGATCATCTTACTGGAGAAAAAGTTCATCTAGGATCATGGAAGCAATAGGAAATTTTAGGGAGAGAGAAGTGTCCATGGTTTTTTTAAGGTGTATAGACATCTCTTTGCATTGTTGTATGATACTATCTTCTAAACTAGATAAGGTAGCTTTGTGTCTTGGTAGGGGAGGATGAGAGATGTTCATTTAAAATAATAATTGCATCAGGTAATTTTAATGACATAGAGAAGTTCACATGAGTTCAAGAAAGGGTATTTGAGATGGGATATTGGTAAATTTTGCAATGGGGTCCCATTCATCATACCCCATTTGGGGACTGTTAGATAGAGATGTGTAATTTTGGAGGATATCTTAGGAAGGAGGATTAGAATTACATAAAAACTTGTGTTTATAAGACATGGTTGGCTTAGTTTGAGGATAAATTAGTTGATTATCTTGAGATGATGGGTTAGTTGATTCAGGTAATTCTTATGATTGATTGGAATAAATGTTAGAGGAAGTTTGAAGAATGTTGTCGATAAGTGTAGATGTTGCAGTAGTTATAGAAATAGTATGAGAGGTATTATCTAATTTATGTATTGGAAATGGTTCTTGGAAAGAGATAAGGTCCTCTTTCTCCAGCTCAGTTAGATGAGATGAAGAAGAATATTGGATAACATGAAATGTTTACAAGGTTTGGTGTGTGTGTGTGTGTGTTGGATTAGAATCAATGAAAGTAACTACCCTTCACATATTAGTCATATTTAACACATTCTATTTGAAATTTTGGTCTATAATACTTTCAACATTGTTGGTGGAAGGGGAAGGCTTGTCATTATTATCTTGATGGTCAGGAAGAGAATATTTATATATGGAAAGATGGGCATTAGCTTGGTTCAAAGTATGATTTTTGTTTTGTGTTTCATGAGATTTAAAGGCTATATCATAGGATGTTTGTGTTTACAAATGATTGAATCATGATCAAAGTTTGAGATAAGTAAATGTCTAGCTAGATTACGTAATTGCCTATAAGCCTCATCATAGTGGCCCTAACTTGCATGAAACCAACAATTTTTTTTTAAATCATACCATGATTTCATAGGGTGAGTGGTGTCGAGCTCTCATGATAGAGGACTTGGTAGATGATTTTGGAGCTTAGTTAAGGATAATGGTTTATAAACATTAATGTTTTCTATCTGGGAAATTTGAGGATTAGGGGTTTGCGTAGAGGGGGAGTAACATTGTTAGGAGTGATGGCTTAAATATTATAAATGATATCATAGTAATCAGTGACACCATCATTGGTAGCATGATTATTTTTATTTTTGAGGAGTATATGATTGCCCATGAGAGGTTAGGATGGTTCAAACTAGCGCATGAGAAAATCTTGGCATTTGTCTTGGTTTAGGGCTTCTTCCAAAGTTCTTGGAGAGAGTCTTGACCCAATATTGAAACTCATGATAAAGAGCATTAGTGAATAGATGAAAGAGAATATCATCTTCCATGTTATGCTCACATTTATTAGACAAGGTTTTCCACTATTTGATGAAAATTTGTGTTGTTTTAGTTTCAAGTTGCTTACAATTGACAAAATGAGCCAAGGTATTCTCAGGGAGGTTGCTAGTTTAAAAATCTTGTAATAGGGAGTTAACTAGATCTTCCAAAATAGTGATAAAATGGGGTTTAAGTTAATTTTACCAATCTAAACCATCTCCAAAGAGTGTTTTTGCTAATATTTTGGTATTAATAAAGGTGTTTAATTTGACCTAATCTTTGTAGATGTTACCAAATGTTTTTAAATGTAAAGTAGGATCATTTGACCCATTGTGACTAATGTTAGGTGTGATACCTCCTATGTCGATATTGGCAATTTGAGGTATAAGAGGTTTATTTTTAAGATGTTTAATCATTTTGTTAATAAGGGGTGGTTGAGGAATGAGGTTTCCATAGGAATCCATAAGGGGGGTTGGAGGTCATTTTTATTTTTCACTCTCCATAAGGTGAATAATATGATTATGCATTTGCATCATTTAATTGACATTATTAGTTTGAAAAAAAATCATTTTATTAAGGGGTTGTAGTAATATTTGATGGGTTTGAGCAGTGTTTTGACTAGTTTGTATGAAATGCAAAGCATTGGCATTAGAATTAGTGTCTTGGGTTACACTATGAGTGGTAGCATGCATGACACTAATGGCATGAGAGGCATTGGTAGAAAATGAGGAACTAGTAGCATGATTAGCATGTGTAGTGAAGGATGCACTAATAGAAGGATTAACATTAAAATAAAAAGAAACACTAGTGGCCTGATTAGCATTGGTATCAAATGATTCACTAGTGGAATGATTGAGGAGTAAGGGCCTTATAAAAGGTCCACTAGATGTTCAACCTGCCATGTTAGTATAGATACTTGGCATGGATATTGAAGAGATCAAATAAGAACAAGTCATAGTGTGATAAGGATTCAGATAAAAGGGAGGGGCTAACAATAAAATAAGGTGTCACCCTCAAAACTATGAGAAAAAGTAGGGAAGGGTGAATGGGGTTATTATACTTGACCACTTCTCATGATATTGTAAATAGTTGAAGGGTCTTTCCACCTATGTTGAGTAAACTCATTAATGAGAAATAGAATTTCAAGTGTGTATTCTAATTTCATCTAATCTTATAAGGATAAAAGAGGATTAGGAACTGATGATGAATAAGGAATCTAATAATTAGTAGTGTGAGTGGCCACATGCATATTGATTTCATCTAAAGTGGAATCCATAAGCTATTTTTGGGGGAACCTATTAGGATTGGTAAAGCTCATCATGTCTATTCAATTTAACTTTGTTTTATCTTCAAATAAGAAGTTCATGATTAAATAAGGAGGCTAAAAATGGGTGATGCAAAGACAAAATAAAAAAATAGGATACATAGTCAAACTAGTTGATTGTGTTCTATAAACTAAGGAATAAAATAGGAAGACAAGGATACACAATTTTTCAAGTCAATTATGTACTGCTGAATAGAGAACTAAACATGAGGATGAGGATACACAATCATGTAGGTCGATTGGGTAATACTAAATGAGAAGGCTAAATAGTCTATAAAATATTGTATCAATCAGAATGACAATGTTCTAAAACATAGGAGATTTTTTCAAGATAAATTTAAAGCAAAATGAGATTAATCACACAAGCAATTAGATTAATGTGGCTGATCTAATTGAAACACATAGCACAAACCTTGAACCAATGTTGGCCACTAATTTTTTTTAAATATAACATATAATGATCAAAGAAAAAGTATAAAATAGAAATTAAATGCCAACTAATTGGTCATCCTAAGTGTTATTCAGGGATAATAAATTTTAATTTTAATGTGATAGGGAAGTTGGCTGAAAATAGGGAACTAGAAAGAAATCTAATGTTGGTTTTAGGATGTTTGGGTTGAAAGGGATCTATATTGGAGATGGTACTAATATGGTATTAGGTCCCCTCACTTCACAATCCTATAGTGATAAGGGTGTTATGTGTTTTTCCAATATATACCATCAACCACTTGTTTATACTTTGCCAAAAAAACAAGTCTGCTTCCCCCTTGGTGATGAAATCCAAGTAGGTAGGCCTTGGGAAGATAAATGTTTAATGTTTTTTTAATATAAAGTGATTTGGTTATGTTTTCAAAAGATAAAAATAATGTAACTATAATGGTAATTTTAAAAACCACCTAATTAAGCTATGTGAGTTACTCTAAGCATGAAAACAATTGAAAAAGAAAGCTGAATTAATTACCAACAAATATAGGTTATTTCCTTGATTGAGAATAATATAGTTATTTTAGGTGGCATTGTATGAAAATAGTACATAATAGAGTCTAATGGGTCGCTACTATTCTAAAAAATCAAGGTCTATAAGAACACAATATAATAGGTTAATTATGCATTCTAAATAGAAGATAGACTACAAAACTATGTCAAACATGTCAACCCAATTGGATGTAGGGATATACTTTTACAGATCATAAACTTGTGAAAAATAGTATTGAAATAAGAACTAGAATGACATAGAGATAAAGGAAGGAACCTTGATGGGATTGAATACATTTTAGGTTTCAAGTTTTTATGTTATGATGTTCAAATGTTGTTTTAAAATTTTGATAACTGAGTTGACTGGTTTGACAAAGTTTTAAAAACCCTATATGCTAAATAATCAATAGCGAACAAAGTTGACTAGTTCAACTGAGTTTATAGACCTATATGTTGAAAAAAGAGAATAGCAAATAGAGTTGACTAGTTTGACTATGTATGCAAATATAGAAATAAAGAAGAATATTGTGCTAAATTGTTTAATCCAGTAACCTTTATTTGGTAAAGACACTACATAGACATAAAAAAGTCATTTTGAAGTGACTATGTGTTAAACCTACACATAAAAAATTAGAACTATACTGACTGGTTCGATACAGTACTGCAAATATATAATAATATAACATGATGATAAAATTATGGTGTGAAAGAAAACTTGAAAGAGTTATATTCATGTTAGGTTCACTTAGAATGTATACAAAGTGAAATTCAATTGATCTATTAATCAATTATAGCTCAAAGAATATAAATCCTACTTAAACTTCTAATTATTGATACATTACATATTTGGGATCATAACCAAGATAGATCCACTAAACCTAAATAAGGGATATTTTTCCATAATAAAATCATTATGGAGGGTTTGATAGCCTCCAGTCAAGTAAAACTATGAAATAACCCTAGTTATGTCATATGTTTTCATATTCATAAAATTAAATGACAAGGAAAGTAAAATTTAATCTAGTGCTCACCAAATCTTGTGATGCAAAGTCAGGTAATAAACATAAAAAGTAAACATGCATAGAAGATATATATTCATGTCAATGCATATGAAATCCTAATGCATGAGAGAGAAGTAAAAATTCAAACATTTCTACTCTTATAAAGGAGGAACAAAGTTAGGAATACTTACCTTTGAAGATGAACCCATCAAGCCTCATTCTCTCCCTTGGAAAAGGTGCCTTGTAAGATGTTGTTGTGGTATGTAAAGATGATAAGGATAAATTAGCTCTAGGCTACACAACTTATCTATACATTCAAAATACTTCTCCACAAGATAAGATCTATATCTCCAAAGATAGTATTAAAACCCTAAGCTATGTTCCTCAAGTAGAATGGTGGATAAGTATATCTGCAATATATTCTTCTTCTTCTTCTCTTCCTTTTAAATGACAAAAATAGATGTGTATATATAGTTAAATCTAACCCTAAACCTTTTCAAATGTTTATCCAATAGGGTTGGTCCAATCGACTCTATATCTTTATTAACAAAAATAAATTAGGTATTGGTCTAGGTCATCCAAGGGCCGACTTAGACCTTAAATGAGTTTTATCAATTAGAGTACAGGGTCAATGTGGTTGATAGTGTAATGTAAACCATTAGAAAGGATTGTAGGATTAGGGAATGGATAATAAAGGCATAAAATGTATAGAAGAGGGTCTAAAAGAAGATCTAAATCTTAGGGATGTGTTTTAGGATATGGTTGTGTAGATAACAAGTGGTAGTATAGGTACAAAAATCCTAAAAAGCACCAATGGTTTGCCCACACCTTTCCTAGTGTACCCTTTAAGTCATACACTCAGACATATTGAGACATGATGGGTTCTTACAAGAGAGAAAGCATCGATAATTGATAAATTTTGAGAATATTATGTGTATACTATTTATATGTTATCAATTCGACCAATTGGTTCTACTCTCCCATAATCTAAGAGATTGGGAGTAACCAGACTATAAATCAATGATGGCCAACCAATAACCTCCCATTTATATCTTAGTATCATGTTTATTATGCTTTCAAAGTCAAAAAAATCACTAGGTACCAAATACCATATGAGTTCAATGTCCATTTGAGAGTCAACATCTCAAGGCTTTTTGGTTTTTACATACCAAATGACCTTACCAATTGGTTATTGTCCTCATTATGCACATTTAAGCATATTATGTATAAGATTTTTCATATTCTATGAAATATCTTTATTTTTTAGAGTGATCAAGACTTTTATGTAAATTTATCAATGTATTCACTACTCCATCTTATTACACTATGTGAATAATTTGCCCATACATATGTGGATTAATAGCTATAACATCAGATTTTGATGCATTATGTTTTTGTATGTTCTATAGGAATTACACTGACTCATACATCAATCCTTTTTCTCTTGAAAAATCAAGATACTTATCATGTTGGACCTTCCTAATTATTTGATTTGGTGGCACCTCTAATTTTGGTAATCCTTATTCTATGCATTGTTTCATGATAACTACTTGTATGGATACAAAACTAGGAAATATTCTGTATGGTGGTTTCCTTCAACTCTACAATATATATATATATATATATATATATATATATATATATATATATATATATATATATATATATATATATATATATATATATATTAGATTTTTATTTAAGGATTAGTTCAGTAGTTTCATGTGAAGTGGTTATATTCTCCACACAGATAAAACTAGATTGGTTGATGCGCTCTCTAGTTGTCATTAATTTGTCATCCATGGTATACTCCACAATATCATCTCATGTATCCTCTTTGGTTTTTTTTAAACCCTAACCTTGAAAATGTTGTCCCTCAAATCCCCTTGACTATTGTTATTGTGCATAATATCCTCCATACTATCACTGAGGTTACATTAAATCCCAATTTGATTGTTTATGTTGAGGACTCATACTATTACACAAGGACCACCTTGTGTCATATTATTCATTTTCACCTCTAGGCCTAAAATTACATACTTCATAGTAGGTATCCGTTGTGCTATGATTGTGAAGATAGTCTTGGTGATATCTTATTTTAGTTCATGTAGAGCACAAAACATTTTATCATCATGTTTATTTAACTTATATAAATTAAAATAAAAACTCTATGGTTTTTTAGTATACTATTATAGTAAATGACACTTTGAAATTGCATGTCCTACTACTCTGCATATGTCATAGAATTCTATTTAGATTCTAGGACAATAATTTATATGATGTCCCTCTTTACCACACTCCATATGCCATAGACATAGATTGGGCTTATTTTCTCATGAATCTCATCCATATTTTTGAGAAAAACATCAATCATTGTCTCAATTTTAGAAATGGTTGATGGAACATCTCCATAATCTTTAATCTATTCTACCCAGAGTGTAGTTATTCGAGCATCAGCCTTAGTAAAAAACTATGACTTCATAATGGCAAATATAATTATTTATTTCATCCCTTATACCAACCAAGTAGCCTTATCTTTGTCTTCCATGATAAAATCAATCCTGTTCATTATGTATAAAAAATCTATGATCATTGTCCCATACCGATTCTTCACTTTTCTACCTAATCTCTTTAAGATCTTGAATGGTCTGATGTGAATACTTATTCATCTTAAATTTTGAAATTAACTTATCCTTAACCTATTTAAGACCTAAGGAATTAACATCCCTTTCAAAAAATAACTCTATATCTCAACCTATTAAGGCTCCTATGAGTTCATACTTATTCAACTTCAGTGCTCACTCCCTTAACCTGCCATTTCATATCATAGGTTAATAAATATTATTCAAGCTGAGAAGACCCATCATACTGAGTTAAATAAATTAACATTCCTACGTTGAATTCCATACTTGGCACATTTTTTATTGTGATTATAGGCTTTTACACACTAGTTTTGATAGGTGTCTTAAAACTAGTTTTTAAAGTGAATCCAACCTCTTCATATCTATTTATTCCTTAGTTTTTGTGCTAATTTTATCAAATTTATCTATAAATTATTCAAACCAATTTCTACCTATCCCTTCCTCTATACTTTATTTTTTATAATGATAAATTGGGCTCGGGGGATATATACTCTTGAAATGAATGATCTATGTCTTTAACTTTTGTGTGTGATCTTGAACCTATGATACTTTTGTGATTGTGCATAGCTTCCTATAGATAATATTCCTTCCCTAGTCCAAACAATATATTTCCTCGTAACTTCATTCTACTCCTATCTTCTAATTGCTTTACTACTTTCCTACTTTCATGTTTCTCTTCATGTTAATCCATATCCTCTCTATCCCAATTTATGTCTTCTTCCTTCTCAAGCCCTTCCATTCCTTGATCTACATAATATCCATATTTTCCCATTTATGTGACTTGTGTAGCCTATTTTTGGGCTCCCCTCTCTTCAACATCCTCTAAATTTAGATTATCCAATTTATTCTATCTTATTTATTATAACAATTCTCTTTCCAATCCCAAAATTTTATTCTCACTAAGGCTCTCTATGTTCTCCATATTCTAGGTTTAGGTTAAATCTCATTTACTCAACTCTGTATCATTCACTACTACATCACATACACCCCCATAACACCCATATTGACTATTCCATGTTAGTAGGGGTAGAAAACATGGAATTTTCAATAACCAACATCTTGATCAAAGTAAGTAGTCATTGAAGGAACTTTCCTTGTATTCCTCTCACAAACAAGTCCTATGTAGTTTCAAAATCCAAACACCCTTGTACAACAAATTATATGATGTAACCATCGATGGTAGTCTTGGCCTAATGATCTACAACATGAGTCAAGTCAATATCTAGAGTTCATAGGGTATCTAAATTTTCTTTTGTCCAAATTTAAAACCCCATCTTTCTTGGCCGAAAATAATAATACTCTAATCTATACAACCATACAACTAATAATATCAATAATTTGCACACAAAAAAATTCATAACTTTCTCCATATATATGTTCTTGAATAGCTTTTTTCACAATCTTCATGATTCTATTTTCTTTTTTTTTCAAACTTTTAGACTCTTTCATCTAGCCATATTTCAAAATGTCTTTGTCATGATAACCATCTCAAAATGTTTTACATAGAAGTTCCACACTCACCATGCCATTATTAGTAGAGGTTCCTATAAAACCCATCAGATCATGTTAATACATGGATAAATAGTGTGATACATGACAAATGAATACAATAGATAGTAGATCAGATTTAACTTATCTATTAATTAAATAAAATAGGAGTAAAGAAGCATAAAACATAGGCTTATTAGATGAAAAACATTTGATATATTTTATATGGCTATCATATTTAGAAAATAGAGCATCACTGTGCATAGAATAACCTTAAAATATAATGAAAACCATTGTGGAACTATTTATTAATCTCTATCACATCATAACCATTTCAAAATACAACTGAAAGCTATATGTATATTTTTACAAAGCATTGTCGCTTCATATTCTAGCATTTCACTACATTTATAAGAAAGACTCTTCATATTTGAAACTATTAATATGATTACAAGGGATGAGTACATACAAAAAGATATATCAGAGACAAAATAGTGAAGTCAAACGCATGTCCATCAATTACACATTGTGATTTTGGTAGACCAATAGGTGCATGAAGAAATTTAGGTGCAAAAGATGCTTTGTGGTTTTATTGAAATATAAGTAATAGGAAAATGTGTATGTGCTCTAGATATCCAAATATGATGTGTAGTAGATAAATATTCCATGGAAAACATTATAGATCTCTAATGCAATGGCATCTCAAGTACTAACCACTTGGTAAAGTGGATTGTCTATTTCTTACCATTTTATGGAAGGTTAACCTTAGGAGGTTTGATAATTAATTGTAGGGGTACAAATTTCTCTTACCTAAGAGGACATTCATATGGAAGTCCATAAACTATAATTACCTCATTGGCATGAATTTATTTAACACACCCATGTATTATAGAAGGTACTAATCAAATTATATGTATCTAAGGTCATTCGAATAACATATCAAAGACACACATGGAAGGTATAACTAATAAGGTATAAACCACATTTGTGGGACCCACTTATAGATTTAAGTCAATCTCACCAAGAACTTATTGTGAGGTCCTATCAAATGATCTAACTGATCTGGTTAAAGGATGTAAATCATGATTTTTATAACCCAAATGTGTAAGTAATGTCATGGTAAAAACATTTTCACTTACACCATTGTCAATCATAAAACTAGTGTTTTAGGCTAGTGATCAAGGTATGCTCAAATGATTAAGGAATAAATATCTGAGTCATCATCCATAATTTCACTATCATTGAAAGTAATGGAGGGTCTTTTAACCATAGGAGGTATATGCTTCATATAGGTACCAATAATTCCATCCAATGGGTGCTCATAATGATATGGATGAGGGTATGTATTATCTACCATTTTTTCTTTTAGATCCTTTTTGAATGATATTTCAAAGGATTGTTAAATATTTTCTATTTGTGGTGGTCACTAGTTTGTGAATATGATTAGTTTTGAGGATCATCAAATGTAATATTTTGGTCATATATGAGGTCTTGGATCTTATGCTTCAAGGTGAAACATTTGTTTGTAAAATGCCCAAGGCTTTGGTTATAATCACAATAAGCATTTGCATCATACCCTTTGGTTAAGATTCTACTCATATCAACCTATATAGGATGAGGGAGAGATATAATATGACACTCTAAAATTAAAGAGAGTGATGAATCATGAGACTTAGGTAAATGTTTAAATTATCTCATGGTGAATTTGATAGGTAAGGCTAATTAAGTTGTTATGACACACATTAACCATTATGGTTGTTTCTTTTTTAGGATTAGGGGGTTTGACCTTATAACTTGGTTTTGTAACAAATTTGGTATTGGATTTAGATGTAATATATGTATTTTCTACACATTTAACTTTGTTTAATGAGATAAGTTTCATTTCATGATCGTGAACAATATGTAAAAAGTCATCGAAAGATTTGAACCTTTTGAATATAATGGACTTGTGTAAATTAGCAATCAAATTTGCTTGAAAATATCTTAAATCTCTTTATTTATCGGAGGATTAGTCATTTTAGCCAACATTATCTTTTATCTTAAGACATACTCAATAATAAGTTCATTGGTTCCTTGTCTGATCTTTGAAATTTGAGCATAAAAAACCTTTTTGATAATATTAATAAATAAGTGTGTCAAAAACTAATCTACAAGGGTTTTAAGTAGTTTACTTATTGATTTGGTACATCATAGAACCACCATAAATAATAATATTTTAAGCTCCTTAAAAATAATTTGGTCAAAAATTATCATTGGAGGCATAATCAAGGCATGCCACATAAAGAGATCAAAGATTTCCTTCAGGATCACCCTTGCCATCATAAAATGTGAACTTATTTGTAACAAAACTAGGTGGAGAGGGGTGAAAATATATATTTGGTGTAATAAGGTTATGCAACACCTATTATGAATCAATAGCATAAGGAGATTTTATAGCATTTTTTTCAATATGTTTAATCTTAGTTTTCAAAAGTTTATAGTTTGGACAAGATCTTGAACCTATTGGTCTTTTGGGTTAGATATTTGATAAGTCACCAAAGGAGGTGTCCCCATAGGTTGGGTAGATATAGGCATTGAACCCAATATTTAAATTAAATGATTCAAGTTTACCATGGTAGATGTAGCAATAGTAGTTTTAGGTTACAAAGTTTGAAAGATATAATCCATGCCTCCACTAGATGTATGTAAATTTATTGGTATGGAATTAGTTATAGTACCTTCTAAGGTGCCACCATCACTAGGTGAGGAAGCCTTAGCCTTATCATGCTTAATAATTTAATATCTTGTTACGTTCATAAATACATCTATTAATCCCTTGTTATTATTGATATGAATGATCAATGCTTCTTTATATTCCATTTTAAATTAGGTTTTGAGAATATTATTTCCATTACTTAAAAGTTGAAAATTATAGAATTTAAACAACAAACTAAAACCCTAGATAATTGAAAAACCTAAGAATCTAATTTTTTATCATTCACATGAATTAGGTTCACCAAATTTTTAACCCTAAAATATATATGTGTGGAATCTAGGATTAAAAGGATAGAGTAGCCTTGGGCATAAGAATGGTAGGTTATCTCTAAAGCAGGCTAATTATTTGCAAAAATTAGATAGAACATGTACTAAATTTATTAGGCTAATATGTTAAAGATATAAAGTACAATTATGATAGATATTAAATAGCAATGAAAAAAGATACTTAGTTGGTTATGATACTAATATAGATATGGATCTAGAACATGCATAAAGTGGAATAGTTACTAACTCTTAAAATTATGCCTCTGTAGCTGCAGACACTTATGTTGACTTGGGACAATTGTGTTAATGTTAATTTCTAATTTGGACATAGGTGTCAAGTATATAAAACCTACTAAAACTAGATGCAACCACCTAGACACTTCTAATTTCTATGTCATTTTTGATCTAGTGCATTTAGATCTAGATCATCGATTGTCACTCCTTGTCAAATAGTAAAACCATAGTTCTTCATCTTCATATTGGCTATAGGAAAAATGGTTTAGTTGGCACGTAGTTTTGATCTACCCCAATGAACCCTCTATAAATGAGCATTACCTACATAGCCAATACTTCAAGGAGGGCCTCATACTTACATAGTTCTCCACTATGTGTTAGCTTGTATGTGACTTATGCAATGTCTAATAAAAAGTACAATAATGACCTGGCTTGTAACTTGGAAAATGTGGCTCATGGAATGTTTCTTAATACTTCAAAATTATATATGTGTTGTCCTTATGACTGATATGAAAATATGATAAAATAGGGAATCTTTGTTTACTTGAATGCTTTTGGTAAGTTTTCTTATGAGTTGTTTGGTGTTTCTAAGTCTTTTATAGGTAAACAATGAATGAGGGCTGATATTTTATTTATACCAATCCCTTTAGAGAATATCTCACATTAAATCACTTAGACTGGCCTTAGGTATATATTTCATTTATAAGTCAGATGACTTTAGGGCAGTATACACTTGCATTAGAATAGGACACTTACATCGACATAGGTGTCTGACTAGGATGCAAGTGTCTAAGAAGCTATAAAATAGGCACATGTATATAAATTATAGAGATGGAAGATAAGTTTATTTTTATCATTTTGGGAAAGATAAAAGGTATGAGTCATCAAAATAAAATTGTTTAGACTAAGAGATAATCAATTAAGCAAAAATAGATAGAGTATGCAAACCTTTTGGTAGTAGTAAAGGTCTATAAGTTGAAGGTACATCCACAATATGTATTTTACAAGTGTACAAGATTTAGGTGTTCTATATTTCATAAATTGTGTTGACATTTCCCCCCTTTTAATCTAGTAATTAAATTTAGAGTTCAAGGGAAAGAAATGCATACCTGAGTATGTATAACACACCTTGTCTTTGCTTGAGTCCAACTTGAATGATTTGCTAGTGACTAAACTAAAACTAAGAGCATGTTACAATATATAATTAGTGCATATGATATAAATTTGAAAGCATTAAAATGATTAAAATTGAAAAATAATAAGGTTTATGAGTATATCTGTGTATTGATGCAATTGTATTGCCTTTTGGTAATTTGATTTGAAATATATATCATTATGAATCACTGAAACTAACATTATGAAAAATATAAATATAGAAAGTGCATATATCTAAATAGATATAGAGAGATTAGAGGACACATGCCCCCAAATTAGATAAAAATGAGTTTCCACCTAACATTTGAGATTAGCTCAATTGTACAACCCAATCATAATTATAACCTAGCAAGTGTGAGTGAACCAAATCAAATCATACTATAAAACTTGTAATATTGGATGATGTACTCAAGTCTAATCGATAATCTTGAAAAGATTGAGTGATTTAATAACCTCAACCATAGCAAAAATCAACCAACTACTGTAGTAGATTGGCTCAATATAGTCCATAAAAGTCTAACCTAGTGAGTGATGACATTCCTTGAAAGTTTTTCAAATCTTAAATTTTTTTGATTTTGTAATATTATGCACACATTGTATAACATATTCACTTTAGGTATGTCTTATGCTGAAACTATGTATAATGATGGTAATAATGTATGTAATTCTACCATAACTATGTATATTAGCCATGTAACTATGTAATTTGTCTAATTTGAAACTATATAATTGTGGATAACATGTTTCTAAAACATTTCGCCACTCTATATGGAGAAATATGAAAATTTGTATACATGACAATGTGGAGAGCATGTTTCCAAAACATGCCCATTGTAATCTAGGTATATTTCACACTGAATAAGTGTGGACAACATGTTTCCAAAATAAGACCCTGTTAAATATAAAACTATGAAAAATGTGGAGAACATGTTTATAAAACATGCCCCTACTACAGTTTCAATCTTTGAAGCAATGTGAAAGTCATGCCTCTATAACATGCCCTTACTAATATTTTACCCCTTTTGAGGTGAGGGGGAGTAGAAACTAGTTACCTTACCTCAAAAAATAAGAAAACCATGTAAAATTTAATTTACTATGTAGTATATAGATGGAACATGTCTAGGTAGATAAATCATTGAAGCACAAAGAATGTGATCACACTACATCCTAAAATGCATGATATAGATCATGGAAATGTCTAGATAGCAATAGTACAAGCTCAACAAGCAATCAAACACACACACAATATCAATAAAAAACTAAATCAATAGACAAAGGTTGAAGGAGACCATAAACAAGGGGCATATTCAAATGTCATATAATTGAAAGGACATGACTTAGTCAAATGTCAACATATAGTAAGCAATGGCATATCCAAATGTTAGAGAGGTAAACAAAGGCATGGGGGCCATAATCAATGGAGTGTATTCAAATGATCAAATAATAAATATAATATCAAAGCAATACACTCTAGTAAGTGCATAAATGAAATCATAATCAACCAACATAAATATATCATACTAGTCTCTAGATATATGTGTTAGCAAAAAATGTTAGGTACATAACATATCAAGTACACTACTAAAGATATAAGCATGGATAAATCCATATGTAATTACATATATAATCTCAAAAATGATAATGTAAAGTGAACATAGAATGATATAACCTTTATGGATCATGATCATATAGGTAGATTCCCTCAACATCTTAGTGATGTGAGTAGAGGGAAAATTCAACATCAAAAAGTGCATAGATCATGTATCTTTGTATGCCTAAATCACACTCAAAAGATGTGTGAAACATGTGTATATAATAGACTATTGATATGACATCTACCAACATGGAACCAAAAACATGCATGCCAAAAAGCTAGTAGGCTATGTAAATGCCAATTTTTTGGGGGGATTTTTTATTTTTTTTTTATTTTTATGGTATTTTTAGAATATATGAAAGTAAAATAATATCCTATGATCACATACAAAGGATGGTCATAGGTATATCCCCACTTTTAACATAGTGTAATAAACTGGCGGAGCTATTGAGAAACATGTATAGGTGCAATATCTATCACTGTAGTATCTACGATGCTCTGTGTATATAGTAGGGATTCATGGAACCTATCATTGATTGATATATGGTTTGTTTGGAATAGAAGTAATAGGAATATGTCTAGGTGATAAATTTTTTTGAATATGATGTGTAATATATAAGGAATGTGTGAAACCCATTGTAGATCTCTAATGCAATAGTCTCTCAAGTAATAGCCTCCTAGTAAAGGGGATTGTCTATTTCTTACCCTCTTATGGAACATTAACCTTAAGTGGTTTGATAATTAATTTCTTGGGTAAAAATTTCTCTTGTTTAAGAGGATGTTCCTATGTAATTCCATAATCTATAATTACCTAATTGGCATGAATATTTAGCACACCCATGCACTATAGAAGGTATTTGTCAAAGTGTATGTATCCAAGATTATCTCAATAACATATCAAAGACACCCTTGGAAGGTATAAATGAAAAGGTTTTAACCACATGTATGGGACCTATATGTAAATGTAATTCAATCTCACTAAGAAACTATTATGATGTCTTATTAAATTCTCTAATTGATCTAGTTAAAGGATATAAATCATGATTTATATAACCCAAATACATAAGTAACATTGTGGTACAAACATGTTTTCTTGCACCACTATCAATCATAACACTATATATAGACTAGTGATCAATTTATTCTCAAATTAATAAAGAATAAAGATCTAAGTCATCATCCCTAATCTCATTGTCATCAAAAGTAATGGAGGGTATTTGAACCATATAAGGTGTATATTGCATATATATACCAATAATCCCATCCAATGATATTCATGATGAGATGGAGGAGGGTGCACATTATATTCCATTTTCACTTTTGGATCCTGGTTTGAATGATCTTGCAAAAGATTTTTAAATAATTTTTGTTTGTGGTGTTCACCAGGTTGTGAACTTGATTCTTTTGGAGGATCATCAAATGTGATCTTTTGGTCATAGATGAGGTCTTAAATCTTATTCTTTAAGGTAAAACATCTATTTGTATAATACCCAAGGCCTTGGTATTAGTCACAATAACAATTTTCAACATACCCTTTAGGTAGAGTTATGCTCATATCAACCTCTATAGGATGAGGGAAAGATACAATACAAAACTATAAAAGTCATGGGATTAATTAAATTGGATACTTAGGTAATCATGTAATCTCTATGGTGCATTGGATAAGACAAGCCAATTAGATTTTTGTGACACCACATTAACCATTATGGTTATTTATTTTTGGGGCTCAAGGGGTTTGACCTTATAACTTGGTTTGATTACAAACTTGGTATTAGATGTAGATGTAGTTGGTGTATTTGTTACATATTTAAATTTGTTAAATGAGATAAGTTTCATTTCATGATCATGAAATATATGATATAAGTCATCAAAATATTTGAATTTTTTTAATACAATGGACTTGTGTAAAGGAGAAAGCAAACTTTGATTGAAAATATATTGAAGCTCTTTATCTGCCATAATGTTAGTCATTTTAGCCAATGATTTATTGTATCTCAAGACATAATAATTAATAGGTTCATTAGTTATTTTTTTATCTTTGAAATTTGGACATAGGAAACCTTTTCAATAATGTTAATAGAGAAGTGTGATAAAAATTGATCTGTAATGGGTTTGAAGGCATTTATTGATTGAGTTGTTAAATCATAAAATGACTATAAAACATAGTCTTTTAAACTCTTTAGAAATAATTTGGTCAAAATTTTGTCATTAGAGGCATAATCAAGGTATGTTGTATAAAAATATCAAAGTTGTTGTTCAGGATCACCCTTGCCATCATAAAATATGAACTTAGGTGTAACCAAACTATTTGAAAAGGGGTGAGAAGATATCTATGGTGAAAGAGGGTTATGCAACACCTCTTTCGAATCAATAATGTAAGGAGATTTCATAACATTTTGTTCAGTATTTGTAACCTTAGTTTGCAAAAGTTTTATAGTTTGGACAAGAGATTGCACCTCTTGGTCTTTTAGGTTGGATATTTGAGAAGTCACTAAATGAGGTGTACCCATAGGGTGGGTTTATATAATCATTGAATCCAATATTTTAATTAAAGGATTTAGGTTTCCCATGGTAGATGTAATAATAGTAGTTTTAGAAAATAAAAGGTTGGAAGACATACTACATGCCTCCACTAGATGTAGGTAGATTTATTGGTATGGAATCAGTTTTAGTACCTTATAAGGAGTCACCATCACTAGGTGAGGAATATTTATCCTTATCATACTTTCAAATTTCACCTCTTGTAACATATAAAAATCATATATTAATCCCTTGTTATTGAGATGAGATATCAATGCTTCTTTATCTTCCACTTGAAATTGGTTTTGAGATTATTATTTTCTATTACTTAAAAATGAAAAATTATAGAATTTAAACAACAAACTAAAATCGTAGCTATCTAAAAACCATAGAAATTAGTTTTTTTTGTGTTCACACAAATCGATTTCACCAAATATTTAACTCTAAAATATAGTTATGGGGGACCTAGGGTTAAAGGGGTAGAGATAGCCTAGGGCACAAGGATGGTATATTTTCTCTAAAGAAAGCCATTTTTTTGAAAAATTAGATATAACATATACTAAATTTATTATACTAAGATGCTAAAGATATAAAGTAAAATTGTGCTAAATATTGTAATAATAATGAAACAAGATAATTATTTGGTTTTGATGTTAATACAAATCTAGATCTGGAATAGGGAGAAAGTGGACTAGATATGGATTCTAGAACAGTCATCTAGTTCTATAAATTGTGCCTCTATAGTAGTGGACACTTGTATCAACTTGGGATGGTTGCATTCATGTTAATATCTATCTTGGAGGTAGGTGTCTAGTGAAAAAAACCTATTGAAACTAGATATGACCACCTAGATGCTTCTAGTTTTTGTGTCACCTTTACTCTAGTGTATTTATATCTAGGTCATAGACTATTGTTTCTAATCAAATAGCAAAAACCTTGTTCTTCATCTTCATATTATTTATAGGAAAAATGGGTTAGTGGTCACATGGTGTTGATTTGCCCAAAGACCCCTATGTTAATGGGAAATACATACATATTTAATACATTGAAGAGGGCCTTAGACTTATGTAGTTATCCTTTATGTGTTGGATTATGTGTAAATCATGTAATGTGTGATAAACAAGTACAATAATGACCTATCTTGTAACTTGGTAAATGTGTCTCAGGGAATGATCCTTTAGTACTTCATACTTGCATATGTGTTATCCCTATGAATGATATAGAAATAAGAAAAAATAGGGAAGCTTTGCTCACTTAAATGCTTGATATAACATTTTTGGTAAGTTACCTTATTATTTGGTAGGTGTTTCCAGGTATTTTATAGGTGAGGAATGAATGAGGGTTGATCTTTTATTTATACCATCCCTTTGGATATTAAATTACATAGGCTGACCTTAGGTATATGTTTCATTAAAAAATTAGATGACTTTAGGAAATTGGACACTTGAGTTATAATATGACACTTATGTTGATGTAGGCCTCTGACTAGGATGAAAGTGTTTTGGCAGCTAAAAAATAGGTACAAATCCAAAACTTGTGTAGATGGAAGATAAATAGGTTTATAGCATTTTGGGCAAGATAGAAGGTTTGATTCATTAGAATAACATTGGTAAGACTATGAGATAATAAATTAGGCATAAAAATATAGTGTATATGAGCCTTTTGGCATAGAGATAGGTTTAGAAGCTAAAGGTACATCCATGATATATATTTACAAAGTGTACAAGACTGAGGTGATATATAATTCATAAATAGTTTCTACAAGAAGATCATGATAGATGCAATTTCAATATTTGGATAATGTATTTTTATAAGACTCTTCAAAACATTTACAATTTATATTAAAATAAAGAGTATAGGTTTGATATTGTTTCTTCTCAATATTCGCACTATCTTGTTATAAATCCTTTCATTATATGGTATAAATGCCTTTTAAAAAATCCCAAGTCATATTTCTTTTGGTGATGATCATATATATTATTCATCTTTTTTTAAATCCTTGTTATTTTCTTTATCTTATAACCATCATCATGAACACTTGTGTCAAGTGTTTAAATTCTTCTTCAATATGACCTTCATTGGTAATTTTGAATACCTTAGTGACCATAATTATTTGGACACACACTCTTTATTTGTAATTACTACATTTAATAAAGGAGTGAAACCCTCCAAATCTAATTCCTTTATGAAATTGATGTTAATTTTTTTTGATATGACCCTTTAACAATCAAGGGAATCATTATTGTTTATACTATAAAAGCAACACACAATGTAAATCTTGTAACTGTGCATTTTGTCATTTTATTTCCATATAGATATACTAGCATGTTTCCATTAGACTCAAACACCTTAGATGTCATAAGAAGATGTTTTTTTTTTTTAATTCTCTTGATTATTGACAAAGTATCTTTCGTAAGAATGTTGAATGCTTTGAAATATAAATAAAAGGCTCCATAAAATTATGCATACACCAACAAACTCATTTAGAAATGTTGATTTGTTTTATGTTAATGTAATTATCATAGTGGATTTCAGGTTCAGTTTTCATGGTGAGCCCCTAATATTTTGGTTTTATGTTAATTGGCCTAGCTATAATTTATTGTTCAAACCTATGTTTATTATGACCACTCTAATATTTTTAAAGTATAATGGGTTACATTTTATAACCATGGCCACTTTCCTATATGGCGTAAGGATTTAGAGTTCAATTTATACTCATAATACCTTTCACATTATCTAAGTTTGAGGTCCCTTTGTCTTTTCTAAGTCTAAAGCCTCACTCAAATAGCTTAAGCTAGTAGCCACATCCATGTTTACCTAAATCATTTGTGCTCTTGGGCTCCTTATGATGCAACCTCAATTATGTTGGATTTCATAATCTAATGGGTATACATACCTCTCAAAAACTAAGATGGTCTCCCTAGAACCCCATGACTCTGAGAGTCTATATAATTGCCATGTGTCTAGTCTAAAACCCAAGTGATTTAAGGTATATTGACCTTGTGACCTCATTGAATATGTTTTAATTGGAAAATAAAAACCAAACCCATGAAATTTATATGTTATAATTATAATTCAAATGGGTTTTATTAGTTCATTATGGACACAAAAAATATGAACAACCACCTCATGAAGTTTGTGGACTCTGTGGCTCGGTTACCCCATGGGATTCCCATGTTTACCCCTCCTGATCCTAAAGTTTGCTAAGTATTTGTGTCTCCTTTTTATATTTCCATATAGATACTAAAATATAATTATATATGATAAAATATTATTATACCCTAGATAAATATCAATCATGACTCAACTCTTTAGTTTAGGACCTTTCTACTGCCAAAAATATCATGTTTGGCATATCACTATGTTGAAACACTTTTATTATATTTTGACCCTAATATTTTGATTAACCAAATCACTTTTAGCCCAAATTTTTCATAAAACCTAACTAATATCCTATTTTATAATTTAAATACCTTTAAAAACTTGATATCCTCTTAGAAACTATTATCCAGACTAGGATACTAATATTGACTCTAGTGTCATAGCCCTGATGCTAGTGTTTGAGCCCTATAAATAGTCAAATTTGAAAATATTTCACCATGTATGGATCAACATATTTGTCTAATTAACCTTCCCATCGAATAATTTCAAATGGTGTTGTATAAATATAAGTAAAATACCATTCATCAAAATCAAGTACAAATTAAGCACACATCTATCTTATACTAAACAAAAGCACCTCTAAGCTTATACAAATACCCTATTCTTCCATATTTACAAATTATACATAGGATTGGTCTTCC
>JARHVA010006777.1:287500-487500 GCA_037957365.1 Torreya grandis | reverse complement strand
AAGTATCATGGATTAATTAAAAAAATATAGTAAGGTGAATTTTCCCTCATGAAAATAATTTAATTAAGGAAAGTTCCCTCATTTTTCCAGCCTAGTCACAATGATACACCTACCATTCATAGGTTTCAAAAATATGGATGATTACAACCCATAAATACATCTATTCACACTTCAAAAACTCCTACTAGTCATCTGATGTCTACGATGAATACCATTGTATACCTCCAATGTCAAGTTTCAATTCTCACTTTAAAAATATTATTATGTAATGTTGTTATTAATAATAACATTGTCAAAGATCAACATTGACTTATCCAAAGACCTTCCTAAAAAAAATGATTTGATAGCTGAATATTGGTCTTGGTACCAACCCCTCGACTATGAGGGTCTACCTTTACATGTTTTTAGTCTTTTTGAGATGGGGCATCTAACCAGAGATTGTATAATCTCCAAAAAAAATAAGGAAGCCACATGGTGAAAGGATTAACTTTCCAGTCATATTTTTATGGAAAATATAGAATCCAATGATGATGACTTAAAATCAAAAAATAATGAAACTAAAATTATCATGGTGTAAGCAGAGGTAATTTGAAAAACTTCCCCTTGCTCCCCATATAGAATTTCAAGATCACTCTCTAAATAGAAATGTTCAAATGGTAGCTACAAAAAATCTATTCAAATCAAAATCACTATTCCATTTTCTATAGTTTTAGACCTTGATGTCAAGAAGGGTTGGACATTAGTGCATAGGAAAAGGAATGGAAGACTCAACAAAGTCCCTATATTGAATACTATCCCTCACAAAGGGTTAATAAAGTCAAATTATAATGTAAAGTTTCTACTAGACCATATTAGGTAGCCAATTGGCTACATATATATTTTTGGTTAACTATAGGTGGGTTTCGATAGGGTTTTGTTGTCCTATATTCTATGTTTTTTTTTCAGTTGGATAACTTGTTCCTTACTGTGTTCCATGGGCCACTAGTAGAGGTATTTTATGCAAGCTTCATTGATTTATTTTTATCTATTTTGTATAAGGCTCTAGAGCCTTTCAAAATTTTGTTTTTACCCTATCTAAGAAAATATTTAAATATCCTTACCCATAGGAATTAATCATACCCATATTTCCTTTAATTTTGGGTCATGAATACCCTTCCAACCATGTAATTCAATATGTACACTCTTTCGATCATTAGGCTAAAGATAGACACTTATTGTTAAAAACCTTCCATATAAGCCTAACATGAGAAGCGTGGGATTGGTTTTATAGTATTGTCAATGGTTCCCTATCCACTTTCAATAAATTTGAGGAAACTTTTCTCTTAGATTTTAATAAATTCAATATTCCAAAATTAACATTAGACCATTTTCAAAATTTAAATCAACATGATGATGAGTCTCCTCAAGGTTATGCTATCTGATTCAAGAATGCATCATACTCTTTAACATTTCAACCTTCAGATTTAGAACTAAAATTCATATTTATTAAAGGTCTTATTTATCCACTTAAATAAAAATCATTAAATAATCATTATATCTCTTTTGAACTTATATCTATGTGTGCAAAAGCATGCATTTGATTTAATCAACAATAAGAAAATTTTAAACACCTCTTCTTTTGAAAAGATTTTTTTTCATCAAATATGCATACAATGAAAGAAAATTTTCAAAATAAGATAATGTAAAAAATAGTTGCATTATAATTCATTATGTGGCACTTTTGCATAATTTAATCAAAAGGTGGAATTTTTTTATTAACATTTTGTGCAAACAATCCAATTGTAGCCCCAACAAGATACACCTGCAATAATTTTTCCAATGTTATTGGAAAAGAAATTTATTACAGTACCCACTGCTTGACATCATGAAACAACATGGATTTATAAATAAATAATTAAAAAATCATTTTGTGCCTATTATAAAATCAAAGGACATGATACATACAATTGTAATATATTTCAATAACAAATCCAAAATTAAAAACATGAGGGTATTATTTGAATAATAAAAAATCAACAAATCTTTGCTATTATAAAAATTCAGTAAGATTTGCCTACAACTTTAGCAAGTAAAAAACAATCTAAACCAAATGAATTAATAATTACAATATTCATGTATGGAGTTTATATTTTACATAATCATATTAACTATATAAAACTTGGCAGTCATTATAATATAAGCAGGTTGACCTAAATGGGGTATACTATCAATGAATTACATAATAAGGGACATTGGAAAGACTCTTTGGGATACATTATATTACCAATTATTTGTGGACCTAAGGTTGTCCTCACAAAGGTTTAGATCATGCCACATTCATATCAACATCCATTTACATTGTGAAAATTTTGGTTATACCAATTGTAATCCATAATAGATCATAATCAAGAAGGAATTTACATTTTCCCATGAAGGATGCTTAATTGTCATACCACATGATGGTGATATAGATCAAAAAATATATGGATAAGAAAATCATGTTATGTAATTATATGACTCCAAAATATTCATTCTTGAAAAATATTATTCATCCAATTAACCATTTAATTCTTATAAATATTTCAATAATTAATAAAAATAATAATAATCAACTAATCAAGAAAATAAAAAAACTTTCAAATAAATCAAAAATACAAAAATAATTAGCATTATCATGTTTACTAACTTTGGCATATGTTGTTTAATTTATGTTAGTAGGCATATCATTTTCATTTCTATACATACATATGTTTCGCGAGTACTTGAGTGTGATACATGCATAAACTAGATCTATAAAAGCATGCAAATGTTGGACCTTTTCTCTACCCACATGACACACTATGTATGGGGAATTTACTTTTATTGATCATGATTGATATGATTTACATTGTTTTAAGATCACTTGACATTATCATGTTGAGTTTATATACTAATGCTTACACATGAAAATACTCATGCTTACATCTTACATAATGTAATATATATGTTTTTCTATAGGAAATTTTTTGATTATATATAATAAATTAGTCTTGTACACTTGATAAATATCACTTATGGATCAACTCTTTAGTTATAACCTTCTTGCTGCCAAAAGGTTCATGTTCACCATCTCACTGTGCCTAAATATGTATCCTATAGTTTGATCCTAATATTTTGATTACCCAAATCACCTATAGTCCATAGTATGTATCAAACTTGATTAATATCATACTCTGGAAATTACATTCCTTTAACAACTTTTTATCCTCCTAGACACTACCATCTAGACTAGGACACTATCATCAATGTTAGTGTCTTAGATATAATGCTAGTGTCTAAACCTTATAAATGGTCAAAGTTGTAAATATTCAGAAATATATGGATTGGCCTATTTCTCTTAATTAACCCTCACATTAATTAATTTCAAAATGTATTATATAAATACAAGTAAAAGACCATTAATTATAACAAGTACAAATCAAGCACACATATATATTATACCAAGAAAAAGCACCTCTCAAGAATACAAAAATACCCAATTATTCCTTATTTCTAAATTATTCATATGATCAATAGTATTACAAGTCTAAAGTATTCAAAGATTAGCCCATGATTAGTATTTGTCAAACTACAAACTAGGTCACTACAGGTACTATTATATAGCATATTGCATAATTGTTCACACACAAACCCACATAAGGGGGATAATTACATTAGCCTAAGGCCCTCTTCAATGTGTATGTTTTTTTATTCAAAACTCATTGATATAGGGGTATTTTATTTTAGCTCAACTGCACTTATGTTTACTAACCCTCATTTTTCAAAGTAATATGCCAAATTGGAAAATCTAGGGTTTTGAGATGCATACTGATATCCAAAACCTATTTTTACTATCCAAATTTAAAATATGCAATGTAATATTAAACCTTAATAGGTGCATTTGGTTTTTCCAAAAAATGACCTATATTCCATACAAGATAAAATCACCAAAACTAGGATAGAAGTGTCAATGATAGTGTATATATCTTGATAGTGGTGTCCAAGCTGATAGAAAGAAAATATTTATAATCTAACAAATCACTATGGATTATCATTATGTCTTATCCTATATCTACATCTTCCAAATCCACCTACACATCAATAAATAAGCTTCTAAATCTGCCTACACATCATTAATTAAGCTAAGTATTATTTATTCTTCATGTTGCTACATTCAAATTAATTTTTGGTATTTTACTTTCTATATTGAGCATACTTTCATAATTCAACACTGTATTACAATATTGTGAATCTAAATTATTTAGTTGCCATGATTTTAGAAGAGCTTATCCATTTGTTTGACTAGGCTATTCTCCCCTATCCTTAAGTCTAAAAAGGTTTAAACATTCCCAAAGTTCTCAAATCATTTTATATTTTCTAAGTCACTTGGGTACTTTATAAATCCTAAACCTAAACATAGTTATGTTGGATTTCATAATCCAATGTTTCTACCAACCTCCCAAAAACTCAAGAGGTTTCCCTATGACCATATGAATTTAAGAGTCCACAAACTACAATGATTTAGGTTGTCATGTAACCCTTGATTACAAGAGCTCTTGGATCCATCACATGTTTCTTATAAGTCCGTATGATTTTTTATTTCATTTTACTCTTTGACCTCCTAACCCTATGACTCCATGCCCTCTGAGTGATCACCACATGTTTATTAAAATATTCAATCACATTCAATTTTAATATATTATAAGTATAATCATGGCCACTATATTTATTTATCACTATTTTATTAAAATATTGGTATATGTTATTCATAATAATAATTATTATGACATGTTATTTTTGTGATCATATGATTATAAAGCAGGTTAATTTCTTGTTTGAATTTAAACAAACATAAAACAATATGAAACTACCATTCTAGGTGTATTTCCCTAGATTGGGAAAGATCTAGAAACAATAAACAAAATAGATTACACATCAAAGTGATTACCTTCCTCAATGGATATCTATTTATAACTGGCATACATATATGTTTATCCTAGATATAGAGCTTGAGATATTCACTAATGTTGTATATCTAATCTATCAACATTTCCACTTGAGCTATTGAGATTTGTTAAATAATTAAAAGAAATAGGTGAAGCTTTTTCTTGTATTTTGGTAGAGTAGTTTGTGCTAAAAAAAATTCTAAAATTATAAGTTGATCCCTCTATTTATATCTTTCTCAAATTGATTCCAACTGTTATATGTTAATCTATATGTGTGGTTGAGGTTCAGTTTAATTTGGATGGAAAATGTAATTAATAGTTGGGATATAGTTTGTATTAATTATGGGTTATAGTTATGCTGATATTTTTCAAAGATTGACTTTTGAATCCACTTGCCACATGATGTCATGATGAAGTTATTTGTTGATGATCACATGATGTCGATATTTTAATCCATTTGTCATGTGAATGGAATAATAATTCAATTAATGAATTAAGAAAATAGGTCATTCTAAAAGGCTATGTGATTTTCCATCAGAGGAATATTAGGTTAATTAACTTAATGTAAAGAGATGTGACTTTTGAAATTTAAATAAATTTTCAACCTAATTGACTCAAAATATCACTTGTAAGGTATAAATTTAACTTAGGATGAATTAGATGAAGTTGATGATTGGATATGGTGCATTACCCCAATCATGGATGCACCAATGTGCTTTAGAATGTGAATCTAAGATGTGAAAATTAATCCATATGTTTCAATGATTTTAAACCTGAGTTGTGTGTTATTTAATAAATCATTCTAATTAAAATTTTGACAAGTGATGAAAATGAAGTGTTTACATTTTACCCCTATTTGAAATGGTGTTGCAAGACACTAGATGAAGTAATGACTTTTTAAACAATGAAAAAATGTTAAAATGATTTATTAATGACTGAAGAATGATGTATTCACATTTTTAAATTCTTGTTCATTTTAATAAAAATGAGTTCATAAAGATGCCTCAAACAACATTTAGGATGCCCATGATAACCCCTTGATGGAGTGGCTGAAAAATATTTTTGATAGACATGCCCTTGAAAGGAGGAAAATGGGCAAGAAGAATCAAATCATCCCATGGATGAGATTAATCTAAGTGAACTAATGCTTGCACAATTTTATATCCAATGATGAAGTATAAAAATTATTTACCCCAAAGAAGGGGGAATTGGGAACGATGCATCCCAAGATAAGCAACACACTTTGACTTTCCCCAAATAGGGTGAAAGCTACAAGCTTGGAACTAGAAGAATGGTTGAATGGCCCAAAAAAAGATATAATTGATTGACTAAATGATTTTAACTAGTAGGGTGGTTTGATCATTTATTGGATTAATTGAGTTTCCCCAATAGGGTAGATTTGATCATTTGATTAGATAAATTTATAGATTGATTGGCAAGCATAGCTCATAAATTTAACCTATGACATAGATTAAAGATGAGATGGATATCAAAAAGTTGATAGATTAATTCAAAATAGATGTGCAGGTGGTATAGTGAATTTTCAAGGAACGAAGACACAACAAATAAAGCTAGGCACATAAGGATGTGTAAGGTGATGAAAATATAAAGATGATTGAAATAAGAGAATAATGGTGGAAGAATTTTGAAATTGGATTTGAAGAATAAAGGTGACCAAGCTAAGCCCATAAACTCCATGTTACTGAGTGTTGCCTGCATAGTCTAGGTGGACCTCATGCCATTGTATTTCCCCTAGATGGGATAAAATGGCACACGAAATGAAGAAGATTAAAATGATATGTTGAATGTTGATAAAAAGAGGGATGAAATGATGTGATGCAGTTAAAGATGACCTAAATGATTGGATTTGAAAATAGATAATTTTACAAGGGGAAAGTTACCACAAGAGTGTGACATTATATATAAACCTCAATCATTTGATTTTTAATGTAACACATAATGGTATGCATCATGATGGTCTAGCCATGATGTGCATAAGGACTAACCTCGAGTCTAATAAATAAATGACATAAGTAAACCATGATATGTAAAAATAAATATGACATTATTGTTGTATGCCAATGGATGGAATTAGGTACAAACACAAAGAATAACCCTATTGATGCATATGAATTGAGTCAAGGCACAATAATAATAAAAACAAATTAAAAAACAAGAAAATAAGTAAACACATAAACTTAACAAAAATTAAAAGCAACATAAATCATCTTGTCATTAATCAAGTCAAAATCCTATTATTATAATTTTTTATTCCATTTAATGGTTTTTCCATACACATGTTTAGTTAGCTTGCCTAGGCATCCTTTTAGGTCATTGTTATCACATAGGATTGCACCTATCTTGATATTGTAGCTTATTGTACAAGTGCCTAATGAAATAATGTAAAAACTTCCAGAGTCATGGGACCTTGGCAATTTGAGGTTAATCTGTAGAGAAGGTTGGGTTTCTTTCACTAAAATCTAATGCAAACTGATAAAATATTAATTTTGTGAAAATCTCGCTCTTTAGTGATTTTTGGTTTTTAAACTAGAGTTCTATAGCAAGGAAAAGGGTTGAAGAAATGAAATTTGAAAAAAAAATGAAACTATGGTGATTGCACCAAATTCGTATAGTAGGTCTAAATGTTTGCTTTGAAAACACAATGGGGTAGAAAATAGATTGAGCTATTTTAAACACAAACTTATGCAAATTTGAAGTCAAAGTTAAATCTTAGCTATTTTTCAACAAAGGGAAAAGACCTCTATTTCAACCAATAACATCAAGAGGTTAAAAATTACCACAAATGATTTACCTTGAAAATGAAATAAAATATAGAGAGTTCCACAAAGATCAAATAACTCACATAACATAGTGATTTCAAAGACAAGAAAGAGAAAAACTCAACTTTATTTCTCTCCAAAGGCTACAACTTATAGTAAATACATTCAAAATAAGATAAATTGGGCCATGGGGTCTACCCATTCTTATACAAAATCTCTCATAGATGAGATGTAGTTTAGTATAACTTGAATTCCCAAATGGAAGAGATCATGCAATCTCTAACCCTCATACAAGAGGAACAAGTTCATCCTTTATTGGCATTTCTAAACTTGTGGAATGGCTAGAAAATAGCATGCACAAGCTGGGTATGGCTAAAGATCTTTATGCAAGGCTCCTTGGATGATAACTAGAAGCAAATATCCATGTAAGAGGCAGTGCTAAAAATAACTTGGTCTTCAAGAGGAAAGATAATATTAAAAATAAATTTTTAAGTCTCTTTTACATGCAAACCCTAGCATGCAAGACTAAGTGAGATTTTTCAAAATCTAAGCCTTGTCCCTTTTACAAAATGGGGCATGCATTTTATTTTTATGACTTTACACTTTTTATTTTGCATTAATCAAAATAGAAAGTGCATTTTACAACTTGCTTTTTTCAAATCCCATATTTAAAAGATATAAGGTGAAAAATGCATGTTCTTTCTTTCTTTAAAAAGTGTTATAAAAAATACATAGTTGTACTTTGTAATTGAAAAATACAATTAAAATGTCATCAATATGAAACTACACATGATATCAATATTTTAAAATATTTGAGAGAGGGAAAATTAAGCAGTCTTCAAGCTATCTTTAATTTTCTTATCATTTTTTGCTCATTGTTTCTCTGAGTAGGTATCAAAAGCCTCAAATATTTCCTATATTCATTCTTCATCTAACCCATAAGATTAAATATTAGAATTTTCACAATCTATTTGTATGTTGAATAATTCTCTTTAGAAAGTTATTATACCCTGCATCTCGGTTCTCATTTGATCAATTGCCTTATCATATTTTATGAACCTATGAATTGAACTCAAAACCAAAATTATATCCTTTCTAGACTCCTTTTTAACTATTGATTTAAAATGTCCCTATATCTATTTTACCTGGTAGAGACTACCATCATCATCTAATGGTTGACATGACATTAAATTCAACATTCCATCAATTTTGTCTAGCACATCAATGGCTTTATCATGACCCTCTTTGGCTCATTCAATTGACTCGATCAATATTTTTATCCAAAATTTGACAACCCTATGTCATTCCTCATGCTCAATAGAATTCTTCAGTATATTCTTAGCTATGAGGGTATTCATATCAATTATATTTATGGTTATCAACTTAGGATAATACATGTTTAGAGTTTGAATCTCTTCTTCATAGCTACTGATCTGTGATTTTAAAATTTCCTTCTTCTCCATGATGATACCATAATTATCTAGCATTGTTGTAATGGCTCTGTTACCACTTATGATCAGCTCCTCAAACCATTCTTTAGTATCCCTTCCCATGTGAGAAATATCTCATATAGAATCAATTATAGCTTGATCCAGACTAATTAGTTTTAATGCCTAAGGTTGTTATGATGCTTCACTGGGCTTTACGAATTGGTTGAGTGCTTCATACAATTGATCTACCTTATTTTTGAGCTTATCCTTGGTGGCTTTGTCATGGTCCATCTTTTGAAAGAGAGAGTTGATGCCTAGTTGCACATCATGTTTGATTCCCTCTCTTATTTTTTAACCAAAGTGTATCTAAGAGACTTGATAATCTACTACCTCAAGATCTCCATTTGGTTTATCTGATGGGGAACTATAATTTCCACATACCTCTCCCCTTATTATCACTGAATTTTCTTGAGAGGGTCTTGGGAGTATATTTTGTCTTCTTTTTAACTTCTAACATACCAAAGTCCAAGGTGTTGGGGTTAATCATTGTTTTCCTCTTATTCCCTACTGATTAGACTAACCAGTTAGGGGTAGCCTTATGTTTATCTGGCATGGTCACCAAAAAATTTCTAGTTGATGTGACTACATTAATTGACACTATGACCAAATAAGATTCTTAAGTAGATGACACTATAAGCTATTCAAGAAGTGTCTATGCAGGTTTCTCCTTATCAATATCTTGCAAACCCATTATAACACCAAGTGTTTGGGCTGCTCCAAGTTCAACTAATGGCATGGGTGAAGTGGTGGAAATGGGGGAGATGGGAGAAATGGAAGTAGGGATTGAGAATTTGGGAACTGGTGGAAGGGTAGAAGCCAAGACACTGAATGTGTTGATTAAATGCATAGGGCCACTCAGGGTTGGTGAGGTGAAAATCATGGGTTGAAAGGAAGAGGGAATGATACTCACTCTAGAGGTTGGAGTGGCCTATGGGATGGTAATCAAGATGACTGACTCTGAGGCAATATACTATTGGGTGGTGTTGGGAATCAATGGTGATGAAATAGAATGAATTGTGAATGGAACAACAAGTGGGAGTGGGTCAAATGGGGAAGGAAAGGTGGGAGGAAGTAAATGTAGAATAATAATTTGGACTTCTATAGTGGGGAAACCTTGAGCGCTTCCTAGACTTATTGGTGTTGTCTGCACTTGGCTAATTGAAGTGAGTAGAGTGGTAGATGATGTGGGAATGAGTAGAGGGAGAGGAGATGAAAATTGTGATACAAAGGGAATTTGAGGTGCTTGAGGAGGAGAGGCAACTGGTGGAAGTGTTGAAACCTCATGAACTATAGAGGTAGGAGGAGGAGGAATAATTGTTATAGGGGCCATACTTATAAGATCTGAAATAGTAGATCCTTACACTGCTGATGGTGTCTCTTCTTATAAAAGATCTATGGGTTCATCTATAGTTTCCCCTTCTCTGCTTGACTCTCCTTTCCTATCCTTAGTCTTAGTTTTTCTATTCTTCTTTTTCTCAAGTCTTGTTGATGACTCACCAGGGACCTTTGCTTTATACCCTCAATTTTCAATTTTAGGAGCTTTTCCTTGACTCTTATGGTCTCTCTTATGATTTGTACCCCTTTACTCCTTAGCTAATTAATGGTCTTGTTAATGACATGGGTTGTTCTATAAAATAGATAAAATGATTCAAGAGATAACCATTTGACTGGTGGTAGGGGCTTCATGATAACTTGAGTGAGGTATAATGGATCTACTCTGGAAGTATCATCTTCCAAGCTATTAAGAACCAGTGCCAAGTCATAATATTTTATCTGCTGAAGGGACATTCTTGAATAGTCCCTCATCCTAACCATTTATTCATCATCACAATCCTCCCAATAATATTCATAGTATGGCACATGTTCATATGATGCTAAGTCTAATGCATGGGTGATTTTATCGTAAGGGTTAAAGTATGGCCTAGACTCCAGGGTCTTTAATGTTACTTGCCTCATTTTTGCTTATGCACATTTGGCCTTCAAAATATTTTGGCATGCACAATGGCCAATATAAATAGGGAAGTGGATTCCTACCTTATGTCTATATGAATAAATCTTATGGACCTCTACTAGTTGCCTTAACAATTCCAACAATGCCCACTTATCACTTACATAATGAGGAAGGGTGTAGGGATAACCACTGAATCATGCTACTCTAATATAGGAATAGGTGGGGAATTATATTAATAACAATCACCACTTAGTAATTTTCTCTTTTTCATTTCTAGAGAACCTTTCCTTCTTAAGCTCTAAATTAAACATAGTGATGATGTTGTAGATGAAAGCATCGTTAACTCTCTTCAATTGTTACTTACTATCTTGAAGGGTGAGGTCAGGGTAGTAGTTGTCCACTCTTGTTATTTCCTCAAGTACTACATTTAGGCCTAGGAATATTTTCCCCTTAGCCAAGATGTAAACAACATATGATGTCATGTGAAACTTATTAGAGGTTTGAACATCCACTAATTATTGATGGAGATAATCATTGATTAGTTATGCCCAATGTATATGTTGTTTATTCTCTTATATAGTCCAAATGTATTGATACATACATTGTTCATAAAACTGGGCATTAAGGCTGTTAATGACTTTGTGTAGTAATGTTATAACATCCCTCCCTTACTTTATGAAATTAGACCTATACATTATTTTAGGAAATCTGGTGGAAGAGTGATTAGGGGTCTTTAGCCATTACTTATTGATTATTTTCTGACATCCATCTTTCTTTTCCTCATATAATTATATAGATGTTTGGGGAGTTATATCTAAATATATCTCAAACTCAAGAATGGAAAATATTGTATTGATGTAATTAGGGTCAAAGTCTAAGATTTTCTCTCCTTTATCATTATATACTTATCTCTTGTTACGGTCATAATGTTGAGCTATTATTAAGATCAGTTCAAAAATCTAAATAGTCAAAGGGAAAGCTACAACTTGTATAAGTTTGGAGTCATAAATACTCTGTATCCAGTCATTCTTGAAATCTACTCTTATCCTAACCCAAAAGTCCCCTAGGTCAATATCACCTAAGTCTATATCTTTGATGTCTGTGAGGTTGGATTATAGGCAATAAACTGCTTTAAGGACCTTTGATTTGAACTTCATCTCTTTGAAAGGCATGGGGATCACATAAAAATCCTCTAAATCACCAACTATAGAAATTAGCAGAACTTGAAGGTGTTTGAAGCATGTATGTCTTCCAATTGAACTTGGAGGTGTTTGGAGCATGTATTTCTTCCATTGAAACTTGGAGGTGTTTGGAGCTTATCTAGTGTTTATAGTGCATGTGAGATAGAATTCTCTGGTGGAAGTGGAATGTGCTTGAGGTAGGTCCACCTTTTATGGTGCTTTAAGGGTGTTGGGTTCCTAGTGAAAGCGGGAGGTACTTGAGGCATGTCCACTATCCATGGTGTATTGGAAGAAAAGGGATCTTGGGGGAATATTCTTTGATGGGAAGTATTTATAGATCTTCAATTCGTATAAAAATGAGAGGTGAAGGTGAAAACTAGAAATATAGATTGGTAAAAAACACTAGATTCTTGGATTTATCTTTAGGAAATAGTAAAATAATTTTCTTATAATAAGCAAACCCTAAATTTCCTAGTGAAAAGGCCAAACAACACCCACTGTGAATTAGATTTTCAAAAGGAAAACCCTAAATGAGAAAACCAAAAAACTCAAGAGACCTCTATGAAAAATAGATCTTGGAGGAAAAAATAATATAAGAAGTATCATTTTGTCTATGCAACTGATGTGAATTTAGATTTACAATCGCTATCCCTAGTTTGTATGCACAAAGCTTGAGAGTTTATTGTGAAGGTGAAAATTATAAGAGCTCAAAATGCACTTAGAAAATTAAAAAATGGTAATCTTTTTACAAAATCATTTTTCTCTTATAAAATATTGTAATTAATATGGATCATGGTTGTAAGTGGTGGAGGTTGGACCTACTTAGAGTAGGTCCATTCTTTGTAGTTTAAATTGGCTTGGTAGGAGGTGAGGGTCATTATGCACTTTGTACATTGTAAAAATGTACAATGTGCATTTCAAGCTCTACTTCTCACGGAAGGCTTTGAAGCTGGATGGGCAGAGGTTGGATGTGTTATAATCAGGTCCACCCTTTATAGGTGATTTTAATGGGTTGGTAGGGAACATAGTCTGTCATGCATGTTGCACGTTGTAAAAAATTGAAATGTGCACTTTGGTCTCTACTTCCTGTGGAAAGGGTGAAGGTGTGTCAATGGAGTTTGGACTTGCTTGGGGTAGGTCCACTTTTTATGAGGAGTTTTAGTGATTAGTAGGACTCAGAGCCCACTATGTACATTGCACATTTTTACAATGTATAAGGTGCATATCAAGCTCCAAGATCCAAAGGATATGTCCATGGTAAGATTCAAAACCTACCATATATTTTGTACATTTTTTAAACATGAAAAGTTCATGGGGAGTTCCTAATTTTTCTATCTTTGGTTTTTAGTACCTCAACATTTTATAATGGTGCAATTTTCTTCTAGAGTTTTAGATGTCACTAGGTAAGGGGAGATGGACTCTTGGGGTTTTAAGGGATTTTTCTAAAATCTCAAATGGGTCTCCCTTAGGTTATGAATGTAATGAGATTTTTTTTTTTGGGACAAAAAATCTCAATAGTCAATATGAAAGATAGACCCACATTCATAAGGATGTGAGGACATGTTTATGTTCCACCTATATATGTACCTTTCCTAAATATTTTATAGTTAATGATGTTAATGTTAACATTGAAATATGTTATGGTTGAGTAATAAAATACTTTTGAATTATTTTTAATTTCACTTCTACAATAGGTAATTTCTTTGTGCATTCAATCCTATTTAGACCCGATCCTCAATTGTAACCACTCTGACATGGTATCAGAGTATTTTTGGTAGTCGAATGCCATTTTTCTTGTTGTGAAATCTTGAGTTTAAACTTCTATGTCATATTTATTGCATTTCTTGACCTAACATATTGAAGATTCACCCTTTCTCAGATTTCGATTTTCTTCTAAAGTCCTTTATTGATCTAGATTCATGAAAAGAACTAGAGAAATGTCTCTATTGACATGAGAATTTATCTTGAATATAAATGAATGTTTCTCATCAATAGTCATGGGATAAATTCCCTCTCCTATTATTAGGTAAAATTACCTTTATTGAAAACCAAAAAGGGTGCGGTAAGAGAAAATATTACAATAAAAATGTGTTTCATTATAATAGTACTTTTAACCATAAAGTAAAAAAAGGATGTGTAAAGGAAAGTATGAAAGAGAGATGTAAATGAAATAAATATATTTAAAAAAATGGAAGATAAAAATTTCAATAAGCTAAACTCAGTGACTTATTGAAAATGTCAAAATAGTGAGTAATCTCTCTAGGAGACAACATCTATCATTCAATGGATAGGAATGACATAAGTGTGTTTATAAGAGCACACTATATATACCAATACAATTTTATATGACCTATAACATAATATAACTATGTATTTCCTTGTAAAAAGTAACAAATTAGTTTTTAACTCCACCGAGGTTTCGCCAAAAAAAAAAATGCAGACTTGAAAAGAAACACTACAACAAAATTTCCATGTTTTGACTAGTTTATAACAACTATAATAACATTTTGAAATCAAAGATCAAAATACACATAGATAGCATATACATATAATATCCATGAATAAAAATTTAACACAAAGTTTTCAAAATTCCTTTGTATTGGTCTTTGATGGACTACCAATACAATCTCCTCTTTTAAAAATGTATATTAAAAATTCTAACTATCAAGAATCCTTATAAATGAGCCTTTAAATCATATTTATAGGTTGAAATGGGTGGTTACATTGCATAACCACCTATTCTACCTATTAACAATTTGTAAAAATATAATATCAAATTTACACATTTTAAAAACTTGTAAAAACACATTAGGCATTTTGCACAACTTGAAAAACCATATTAGCTTTTTTGCACACTTTGAAAAAGTGCAATATCAAATATACACAACTTGAAAAAGCATGTTGGAAAATTTACACGACTTAAAATTTGTAAAATAAATTTACCATGTGAAAATTAATCATTACAAAAATGTGCAAATGGAAATTACAAAAATGACTTGAAGGGTTTGAGGTAGAAAACAAGTCAAAATCTTGATAAAGATCTATTCTTATTCATCTTCATTGAGAATAATCTGAATTTATTTATTTTCTATTTGTGGCCTTTTCTTTTGATATTCACCAAACTTTTGTAGGGTTTCAAGCACTTTATATTCATCTAGACCATCTAAATACATATAATCTTACATCATAATATAGATCTGACATTTTTGTGTCATTCCTTGTAGTCTCTTGAGCAATAAATTGAGATACTCCTACTCCATATATGTATTTAGATGGACATATTCTCCTAATACAAGAGCAAAAAAGTAAAATAGGTTTTATCAAAATTAGCATTAAACATCCAAGGTGAAAGGGAAAGAAGTAACAACAGACACAAAAAATGTCAAATCAATAATACCTATATGGCAGAGGGTAATATTAGTAATATCTATTTTTATAATATAGATCTGACATTTTTGTGTCATTCCTTGCAATCTCTTGAGCAGAATATTGAGATTCTCCAAGTTATTTTTCTACTTGAATTAATGTAGACTTGGGTTTCAAGATATTTTTGTAAGATCCAAAATAAGGATATTTACTAAAAACCACATAAACTATAACAAAACCAATACTAAACACGTAAGTTCTAATACCACTAAAATATCACTTTTATAGGATATCCACTAAAATACACAAAACTATAAAATCCAAACTTTAGACTTATGGGTTTAGACACAATATAGAGATTTTTAATCAAAATACCACACAAGTATTAACTTGCACACACATAGACTAAAGACTCAAATATGAATTGCTTATGTAAATATGGGAAAAAATACAATAATTATTGAATGAAATTACACCACTTATCACAATACAACTCCACTACACAACTTGTATTATAAGATTAAAAGTATTACAAATAAAGAAGTAATTACTCTCTAATTCCTTAAAACTCTTAACAAGAAGGAAAAACTACCACTGGATAACACATGAAATCTAAAATACTACAACAACCTATCACACTTATTAAACTCTATATATCTCTGATGAAGAACAACTGTAATCTCTGAGTGAGATCACCAAGCATAACTATAGGGTTTTCATCCTTTGATCCTACATCAACATTTGAAGGTTTTCATCCACAAATCTTGTATGAGAGAGCCAAGGGTTTTCATCCTTGAATCCCAAAATTTTGATGCACAAGGCAACAAAATGAATTTGATTGATAAAATAATATCCCCTAATGGAATTCCATCAACACTTATATAATATTTCAAAAGGAGAAGGTGAAGAATGAGGAGAGAGAAGATGGGGCATAGAAGTCCTCAAGGGTGGTTAATTTATCAAGGATGACAAGTCTCCAACATGTGTCTTCATGACTTTTGCACCATATCTCCAATGTGAAGAAAAAACATCTTCAATTTATCCACCAACCCACTTTTGACTTCCTCAAAATGTTCAAAATGGTGTCACCACCAACTTTGGCATCATGTTTCCCCATGTGAAGAAAAACACATTTTTAACTTATCCACTAACCCACTTTTGACTTCCTCCAATGTTTGAAATAGTGTCATCACCAATTTTGGCATCATATTTCTCCATGGGAAGAAAAACATTTTTAATTTGTCTCCTTAATGGGCCAAGATGTCCCTCATTAATCACATGCCTTGACTTGTGCAATATTCCTTATGTGGGCCTTGCCACCTCATCACACTCCACCTCACTACCATATCACCATGCCATGTTACCAGTGAATAGTGACCATGAATAGTGTTGGTGAATAGTAATAGGTGAAGAGTAACCCACATTAAAGTTCTCTTAATCATCCATATTTAGCCTATTGGGAAATGGATAGGCTAAGGGTCTTCCACCAATGCCCCATTAGGGAAAATGGAACATTACAGTCCTCCCTTCCCAAAATTGCTTGTCCCCACGCAATTGTAGATTTGGATGATGCAAAATGTGTTCACCTTCCTATGTGGCATCCTCTACTGGCAAATCTTTCCACTAAACTAGATATTCAATATTGACTCAGTTCTTGAGCTTCTTTTCTCATCTCTCAATAATTGATTTTAGAATTAGAATTGATTTTCCCTCTTCATCTAGAGGTGGCAACTTTGAAGATGGTGTAATGTGTTTTCTAGGTGCCCTTTTGAGGCAAGACACATGAAACACATTATGGATCCTACTCTACTCAGGTAGCTCTAACTCATATGCAACCTCACCAATCTATCTCACAATCCTATAAGGCCCATAAAATCGTGGCTTCAATTTTTATGCACCACTTTTCTTCAAGGATGATTGTCTATAAGGTTGCAAATGATGAAATAATGGATCTCCCACATCAAAACCTCTCTCCACCCTATGCTTGTCTACATACATCTTTTGTTAGTTTTGGGCTTGTTGCAAGTTCTCCTTAAGAGCCTTCATTATATCTTGATTCTCCTAAACCCAATCAAAAGCTTTGGGAGCCTAACTATCTAATATTACTAAATCAACAAAAGATGGGGCATCATACCCATAAAGTGCATGGAATGGATTCATGCTAATGCTCATGTGATAGGTCATGTTATAGCAATGCTCACCCAAATACAACCACTTGACCCATACCTTTTGATGTCCTGATACATAGTTTCACAAATATCCTTCTATCCATTTATTCATGATCTCGATCTAACCATCTGTCTATGGGTGATAGATGGTACTAGGTGTCAACTCTATATTGGACAATCTGAATAACTCTTACCAAAAAGTGCTCATGAATTTACTATCCCTATCATTGAATATGTTTTTAGGTAGCCCATGTAGCCTAAAAACTTCCTCAAAGAATAATGTAGCAATTTGTGGTGCATTATATTCTACTAGTATGGAAAAGAAGTGAGCATACTTGGTTAACCTATTAACCACCACATAGATGCAACACTTACCCTAAATCCTGGGTAAGCGTATGATGAAATCCATTGATATACTTTCCCATTTCTAGTTCAAAATGGGTAATGGTTGAAGCAACCCTGTAGGGAAAGAGTGTTCAACTTTGCTTTATTGACACACCACACATTCTCTAACATGTTTAAGGACATCATCATTCAACCCTTTCCAAGTAAACATCTCATAGACACATTTGTAAGTCTTTAAATATCTTAGATGTCCAGTCAAGGGTGTGTCATGAATGACTCTCAAAATCTTTTCCTTCATCTTTGACATAGGTACAAGGTATATCCTATCTTTGTAGTATATCATATCATCCATAACCTTGTACCTATCATCCTGTATGAACCCATCCATAATATCACAAGAAAACTAATTTTTGGAGTTGTCAACCAAAATATGAGCCTTCTAATCAGTGGAAATTTTTGTTAAAGAATAAAGGAATGGTTGCCTAGATAAAACATCAACTACAATATTGTTCTTATCTCTTACATACTCTATATCAAAATCATAGGCTTGCACCCTGATTACCCATTTTTTTATGATCATTGAGATCTTTTTGCTCCATAAAGTATTTCAAACTATTGTGATCCATACGGACCACAAACTTGTTACCCACCAACTACTATCGAAACTTGATCAAAGCGTGAAAGATGGCCAACATCTCCTTATCGTAAGTAGAGTATCCACGTTCCACCATACTTACCTTTTGGCTCTCATAGGTGATGGGATGTCTATCTTACATCAATATGGCACCAATACCTATTCTTGAAGCATCACATTCAAGAATGAAAGGACTTGAAAATTTTGGTAAAGCTAATAGTGGGCATGTACTCATCACCTTCTTAAGGTGATCAAATGCCTGTTGTGAAATTTTGGACCAAGCAAAACCTCCCTTTTTGGTCAAATACATCAAGGGTGATATTAATTGAGAATACCCCTTCCTCCTATAGTAGTAATAAATTCCTAATAAGCCTCTCAACTGAGTCAGAGTCTTTGGTGTTCACCAGTCCATGATTAACTATATCTTCATCTGATCCACTTTGATTCCTACTCTAATCACAAAGCCTAGGTAGAGGATTTCCTTCATCCCAAATTCACATTTAGAAGCCTTTGCATATATTGACTATGCCTCCGTAATAGATAGAATCTCATCAAGGGGCCTCAAATGTTCTTCCCATGTATGGTTGTAAATCAATATTTCAATAAAGAACACAAGGACAAACTTCTATAGGTGGTGATTTAACACATGGTTCATATAATATTAGAAATTAGTTGAAGCATTAGTTAGTCTAAAGGGCATAACCAAGAATTCAAAATACCAAAAGTGACAATGAAAAGTAGTTTTATGTACATCCTCATCTCTTACCTTAATTTGATGGTAACTTGATCTCAAGTCAATCTTTGAAAATTATGCAGCACCATGCAGCTCATCGATCAACTCATCGATCCTAAGAATAGGATATTTGTTCTTAATGGTCTGCTTATTGGAGGGATTGATATTCAATGCACATCCTCATAGTTCCATCCATCTTCACCAAAATAACTAGTGGAGCAAATGGGCTACAGCTCTACCTAATATGTCCCATCTCTAGTAGTTCTTTTATTTCCTTCTCAATTTCTTCCTTGAAATCTCTAAGATGATGGTAGGGAGTAGTCATGACTGGCTTTGATCTTGATTCCAATTCTATCACATGATAAAATCTTCTATCAAGTGGTAATCCTAGAGGTATATTATTAAATACTTGTGCATGCTTGTCTAAAATCACTTGAACATCCTGATGATGGGTTTTCCCTTCTCTTTGTGGGGTTGCATTGCTCACTAAGTAGTGGTCTTCCCATGTTATTTTTCCTTTCCAAAAATACATATCCATGTTTTTTGTTGAAACTATACTTAGGGCCTTGTTGGCCATCCCATGAAGTACGAAATCTTCTCCATCAGTCTTAAATCTCAACACCATATCTATGTAGTTCAGTGTGAATTCCCATAGAGAATATAGCCATTGTACTCCCAAAACCATATTCGTATCTCTAAGATTTACTACATAAAAAACATCAAGCAAATGGTACTTACCAAGGGTGATGCATAATCTCATGATTATCTTTGTACATGGAATTGAGAATCCATCCACAACTATGACATTGAACCCTTGAAATTCCTTCATATTTAGTCCTCTTTTTTCTACTATCTCTTTGTTGATGAATTTATGGGTGGCTCCGCTATCGATCAAGATGGTCACCTTTTAGCCTTTAAGCACACCACGTACCCTGAATGGGTGATACCTAAGTGCACTAGAAAGAGTGGTGAGGGTGCCTTCTACAATACTTTCATCCCTCTTAGCTTTATCTTTAAGTTCCAATTATTCTATTGTTGATTTAGCTACTTCTTATTTGGACTCATATTTAGATATTACTTTGTATAATGCACCTATCCTTTAGGGAGACATCTATGTCTAGGTCCCCAAGGATCCTTGCAAGTGAAGCATAATTTCTTCCTCCTTAGCTCATTTTTAGCCTCTATTTCCTTGTTGATATTTAGTGGTGATTTGGTCTAGACCTTGTGTGGTTGGCCTTGCTTCCTTTTTTGTGTAAAAGGATGTGCCCTTGGCTTCCCCAATGGTACTGATCTAGATAGTACATTGGGAAAAACTCTACTCCTTAGTGCTAAAGATTCCAAATTCAAGGCCCTCTTAATTACCTCTTCCAATGTTATAGGATCAAAGGCTTTCACTAGTCCCTTAAGTGACTTAGTCAATCCTTCCACAAATAGGATTACCATTCTTCTTTTTGTCACATCTGGCACCATGATAGATAGCCTCTAAAAATTATCATTATAGTTTTCTACATCACCTTCTTGCTTAAGTTGTGCCAACTCCTAGAAGTAGATTTATGGATCCTTTCTATCGAACCTTTCTATCAACTTTTGACTAAATTCTTCAATGGTGGTAATGAAACCATGTCCTTAGGTAAACATACCATGGTACCACCATTCATGGCCCATACCTTTTACGTGGAGTGTAGCAAACTTGATTGCTTCATCTTTAAACATGGGGTTTAAGAAGAAGTATGTATCCAAATTTTGTAGCCAAGATCTTGTTGTGGATTTATTTATCCCATCAAATATCAGAAGATTAATCTTTCCCAACCTTTGTTATATGTCTCTCCATGGCTGAAACAATGGATTTTGCCTACCATTCCTCTATTTCTTCTTTTCTTCCCTCTTCATGAATACTTTGAAGGGAATCACATTCTGTAATTCATAGTTGAGATTCATATATTCATCATAGTATGATAAATATTCATCATCATCATCATCATCATCATCATCATCATCATCATCATCATCATGATGCTGGTGTAGAGGCCCTATTCCTTCAAATGTTTTCTCCTCTTTTGGAAATAATTTGGCATGAAATATCCTTAGATCTATGGGTACTCTACCTCCATGTGATGTGTTGGCTTCTTCTAGTTCCTTCTTGCCTTTGTCAAGGAGATCTCTATTCCTTGTAGTCTCCAACATCAACTAGGTAAACATTTGTTGAGGCTATTATAGATTCTACTTTATTTGCTAGATCAAATATTGTATGATAAATTTCATATTGGTTGTATCTTATCTTGCTCCAGAAGGGATTCCACTTGCTTTATCTTTCATGTTCTTCTCAGCAATTTCTTTAGCTTCAACAATAGTATTAGTCTCTAGTCCACTTCTTAAATTTACCATAACACAAAACTAAATAGGCTGACAAGATGCACAACTCTGATACCACTTTAATATCCCAGACAAGGATATTTACTAAAAACCTCATAAATTATAACAAAAATAATACTAAACACATAAGCTCTGATACCACTAAAATATCCCTTTTACAGGATATTTACTAAAAATACACAAAACTCTAAAATCCAAACTTTAGACTTATGGATTTAGACACAATATAGAGATTTTTAATCAAAATACCACATAAGTATTAACTTGCACACACATAGAATAAAGACTCAAATCTGAATTGCTTATGTAAATATGGGGAAAAATACAACAATTATTGAAAGAAATACACCACTTATCAGAATACAACTCCACTACACAACTTGTATTATAAGATTACAAGTATTACAAACAAAGAAGGAATTAATCTCACATTCCTTACAAATCTTAATAAGAAGGAACAACTACCACTAGATAACACATGAAATCTTAAATACTATAATAACCTATCACACTTACTAAACTCTATATATCTTTGATGAAGAACAACTGTAATCTCTAAGTGAGATCACCAAGCATAACCATAGGGTTTCCATCCTTTGATCCTATATCAACATCCACAAGTTTTCATCCATGAATCCTATATGGGAGAGCCAAGGGTCTTCATCCTTGAATCCCAAAAGTTTGATTCACAAGATAGAAAAATGAATTTGATTAATAAAATATGATCCCCTAATGGAATTCCATCAACACTTATATAATATTGTAAAGGGAGAAGGTGAAGAATGAGGAGAGAGAAGATGGGGGATAGAAGTCCTCAAGGGTGGTTAATTTTTCAAGGATGACAAGTCTCCAACATGTGCCTTCATGAATTTTGTGCCATATCTCCCATGTGAAGAAAAAACATCTTCAATTTATCCACCAACCCACTTTTGACTTCCTCCAATGTTTGAAATGGTGTCACCAACAACTTTGGCATCATATTCCCCCATGTGAAGAAAAAAAAATTAATTTATCTACCAACCCACTTTTGACTTCCTCCAATGTTTGAAATAGTGTCACCACCAACTTTGGCATCATATTTCTCCATGGGAAGAAAAACATTTTAATTGGTCTCCTTTGTGGGCCAAGATATCCCTCATTAATCACATGCCTTGAATCGTGCAATATTCCTTATTTGGGCCTTGCCACCTCATCACACTCCACCTCACAGCGATATCACCATGCCAAGTTACCAGTGAATAGTGACCATGAATAGTGTTATGTGAATAGTGATGGAGAATAGTAATAGGTGAATACTAACCCACATTAAAGTTCCCTTAATCACCCATATTTAGCCTATTGATAAATGGATAGGCTAAGGGTCTTCCACCAATGCCCTATTAGGGAGAAGGGGACATTACAATTTTCAATAATTTTATCGAACCGATTGACAATTATTTCCTCGAGTAACAAATTTAATTTATCATCAATGATTTTGCATTTTAATTTTCTTACTTCTCCAAATATTTCAAGGATAGCATCACCTCCCATTGATTTATATTCACCAAAATTATTGATACTTTATTCTACAATGCAAATCAATAATTTAATGGCCCCCAAGAAATTTAGTGAGATATGTGACTTCTTATTTTTGAATGAATGTTTCTTAATTGAGGTCATCTAGATCAAAATTGAATAAATATTCTAATTTAGGAAGTAAATCATCTCATTTTCTACTTCCTCATCATATTTAATCTTAGCCTCAGTCATTTGATTGCATTCTTATTAGATTTTAGAACACATGGTCACTATTGTGTGAATGGCATCAATAACTTGTTGTAGAGTATTTTGTCCATTATTTTGTATATTTACCCATGTGAGCAAATTTTCAAAAACATTAAGTGTTTATGTATTATAAATTTGATGAATAACTGAATAAGATGAATAAATTAGATTTATTAATTTTTGTATCACTGTTATTAACTGTTCAATTTTATATTTAAGTTGATCTTTGGTATCCTTATCATGATCCATTTTATCAAATAAGGAACCAATTACTGATTAGACATTTTATTTCATCCCTTCTCTTTTAGCCTTTCCAAGATGAATCTTAGAGATTTGATAGTCAAAAGCATTAACACTGATTTTGTCCTTTTCAACTAGAGGAATGGCTATCTCTACATACATGTCTCATTTGTTATCTATGATTATTCTTGATAAAATTTTGGGTTTCTTTACTATTCAAGAAGGCAAGGTTGTAAAAGTGTTGAAATTAATTTTTAGGTTTAAAAAATTCATTCCTCTTCTTCGTTATCTCATGTAACCAGTCAGGAATTTCTACATTAGGAAGAGGTTGTGTTTGAATAAAATCAAGAATTTTAAGAGAAGGAATAATAACTTATGAGGGATAGGTTTGTCTGATATTATCTCATCATTTTATTTTTATACTATATCAATTGGAGTTTTAAGTGAAGGCTCAATAATTAATTTGGGGTCTTGCAAAGGAGGTAAAGACAAAGAATTATCTAGTTGAGTAGAATATGGAAGCAACAATGAAGGATCAAATGCAAGAAACTATTGATCGGTATTATCCACTAATGTATGTGACTAAACCAAGACTATCAATAAGAAAATCTTCATAAATATAAATGCTAAAATAACAAGAAGATTTTTCTCTTAACCTTTTTATTTTTATCTTGAGGAGCCTATAAACTGGGTCAACCACTATAATAGTTTGAACATCAATCTTTGTTTCTAATTCTAAAATATTTTTATTCTCACTAGCTACTTGTGATGTCCCAACGTCTGATTGTTGTTGCTTGTGAAAATATCCCAATTCTTTATCTGCTATCAAGGGTGAAAACCTTGCATTATCAATACTAATTCCTTTGCTCTTCAACAGTCTCAAAGTTATATTGAGAATATTTCAAGTTCTAATTATGAGAGAAGATGATTCTTTCTTGCTCCAATCAATCTTCAGAATTGGTTTTCAATCAATTTTCTCTTTTTGAAAATTGGGATCCAATGTGTCTTAATAATCCATTATCTTCTTTGGTACTTTCATAATGCTAAATACATTGACCTATTTTATTAGAAACCATGAACAAACCCTAATTCTCACTTCTCTTTCATCATCATAATTTAACCAATAGTCTTCAAAATGAGATACATGTTGATACAAGGAACCAAGAATGTGTACCATTAAATCCCTTGTATCAAATGAAGGCCTTATTTTAAATGTCCTCCTAGTGACATGTGTCATTTATTCTTCAAAAGACTTTGATTTAGCCAATGATGCACATGTATACCTACCTATAGAGATAGGAAACTTTATTTCAGGTTTATGTTTATTGGCTAATAACTTATGGGATTTATCCAATTTCCTCACTAATTCCATCAAATCCCACTTTTTATCAACATATCTAGGATGCATGTATGGTGATAAATCACATCCATAAATATGTAGATAACTAAAGTGGGAAATTGTATGAAAAAGGATCCCCACTTAGTCATCTCTATTGATGCCTATATAGATATCCTCATATTATATGGATCTCACTCAAACATTTGAATTACATATTGTAGGAATGCATAATTTACTCTTGATAAGTGGTGAACACTTTATTTCAAAGTTAATTGGGGATATAATTCATATATTTTTATAGTTTTTATGTCTCCTACCTGATTCAACCCACTATAAAATCTTCTTCAGGCAACTGCATAAATAAGGTAGGAAGACATGTAGAACTTATAAGTTGTTTTGACTTCCATCAACTAATTATGAATTAAATCACCTGATTAACTCTCACCAATTGATATAATGTTTATTTTGGTGAATAATCCATATATGTGTATACATCCAAGTTTGGAAGTTTATTTTCAGTTGGATTCCCTATAACTATGTGTAAGAGTGTATTAATATCATTGACCTCATTTATGAACTCAAACATGGAAATATTCTTCAAAATTCTTATTTTTATATGTTTTGATTCCATCAATCATTACTTGTTTACCCATTTGACACAAGAATTAGTGGTCTTCCAAAAATTATTGAGTAAAGGTAGTAGTCAAATTGATAAAATATTTTGTCTCTTGTAATTGAAGTAATTTTTCAATATGTTTTAGTGCCAAGCATATAAAATATTTTTTGTTAGGATTCAAAACCTCTCTCTTATCAGGATCATAATGTTTAGTAATAGTCAAAATAAGTTATGTACACTAAACTAAATTTGGAAATACTGTTACATGTGCCAAGCCACTGTCATAAATGATTTGTCCTTAATCTACCTTATATACTCCATTGATTATGTTCCAAAAGTCTTCCAAGTCAATATGTCACAAATCAATGTATATTATATTTTCAACATTCATATCCAGATTTGATAGAGGGACAACACCTTGAAATTGGTACTTCATTTATGATATTTCTTCACTTTGAGGGGTCTTATTTAGAGGATTTTTATTTAGAATTCCCTTGATGGGAGTTTTAGATGTTGACATTTAGGAGGAAGACTCCACTTGGGTGAAAATCCTACACACAACTACGCCTAAAGAGCATGAGTTATAGAAGAAATCAACCAAACACTTTGTTTTCCATAAAAACTTAAAATTAAAGCTCCTATAATTTGACAGGGTTGTTTGCATGGGTATCGGGTTTTGGTGGTTATGATTCCACACCTATTAGATTTTGATAAGTATGGTAGTAATGGTGTCATGACCCAATGAGGATGCAGGTAAAATGGTTAGGATTTTAAAATTGTATAGGTAAAATGTTAAGGTTTTAATGAGGGTATGATCAATGGCTATGTATTTTAGGGGATTGTGTTTTGACCAAAATTTTCTTATTCAAAAAAATATAGAGGAAACTCAAAAAAATAAATCCAAGAACAAGCATGAAGGTGTTTGTAGGAAACAACAGATAGAAAAATATTTGGATTTATCTACAAATAAATATGGGGAAAGACCAATATTTCTTACCTCATCTCAAATCATAAACCCTAATAACTCAAAGAGAGAGATTCCATGCTAGTTGTTGATATTTGCGATGGATGAAATGAAGGTGAGGCAGATGCAAATGGAAAGCAAGAAAGGAGAGTGATAATTTTTCAATAGGATGTGTATGAAAATTATTGACAATGAATGTTTTAATGGTGAATTACATGTTTTAAATTTTCTCACATATGCAAAAGGACCATCACCATTAATGGCCAAAATACTAGGTTTTTTTATGAACAGGTCATAATCTAGAGAGTTTGTATGCAAATAAGTTGGGTCCCACATTTTTTGTTGGTAATATAATTAGGATCATAGGATGTTATTTACACTATCGTTATACCTTGATAGTCATGTCATCATAGTTATTGTACCTTATGGGTGTTATTATCAAGCCCATCAAGGTATGATGGGTGTGTCTGCAAGGCTCTAATATTTTGGGGGTGTTGTTGGTAAGCCCATCAAAATTTGAGGATCCTTTATCAAATTTTTTTGCAAAAATAAAATATTAAGACTTATAATATTTTCAATTCTCTTACATAATTTGAATTTGTGAAGACTAATTTTCAAAAATAGAGACTTATGACTTTTACCAACTTTGACATTGACCATTTTTTACTTTTTGACCAATTGCTCAAAAATTGGTACATCTCCTACTAGTCATATTTCATTTGGTAGTTTTTCATGTAAAATGGCTAATGCTATCAAATTCATAAGGTGTCAAGACCTTAGGATTGGCTATAAATATGACCTAGTTTTGTGATAGTTAATTTTAGCTATTTCAAAGGATTTTAAGATGTTTTCATGGATTTCATGTAGATCCATACTATTTAGGGTCTCTAATGGAAAATAGTTTTATAGATTTTTTGAGATCCTTAGTGGGTATTTGGTGGATTTTCCATAGTGGTATAAGACCTATAGTTGTATACTTGGTAAAAATTTCATACCAGCTTACACCTGCTAGAATTCTTAATTGCTCTAACAATGTCTATCGTTGATAGTTGTAGAAGGGAATCCTACCTTTAATGCCTCCATCCCTAGCACTGCTAAAAATATAGATATATTTGGCACCTATAGGGCTTGATCCCCTTTTTTAGGTAGAACTTTGAGATACATTAGCAACCATAAATCACAACATGGAACTTTTGATTGTATCAATAGCTCAAAATTATGATGGTAGAATTTTTGACTACTCAGGTAGTGTAAAACCCCAAAGTGACATAATTTTAACTACTCTATTAGTCTAAAATTTTGATATCGAACATTATGACTGTGTTAGAAATATTAAATCCCAATATCATACATTATAACTACCCCATGAATCCATAAGTCTGACAATAGAAACTTATATTTCTCCTATAGTCCACAACTCTAATTGTAAGGGAGCTAGGAAAATCCAATGACTACACAATTGGATTGTAATTCCAATAAAAAACTTTGACTATAGCCAATAAGGGTCCTATTTCTACCTAGGTGCACTTAGACATCCAAAGTTTAATGATAGTCACAGTAACATCAAATTTAAGTAGTGATCTATGATAGTCATGATAATTTCAAATTTAAGGCATTGACTTATGGCACTATTCATTGATTTTTTCATTCCATCATAGTGACATCATAAAACTCTCCAAAAGTGACATCAAGGGGGGCAGCACTCATCCTAAGACTTAACCCCCTAGTCACATGTGAGTTTATACTTAGGTCACAACCAACCCAAGGGGTATTAAATTTTCCTCACAAATTTGGGCCAAACATTTTACACACCCAAATTTATGCAAAGTGGAGAATTATTTTACAATTAAGATCATCAAACTTCCATAAATTTCAGTCGATAGCTCCTTTTTAGGTTCCATTTTTTTTAAAGTGAAAGTTTTTTCAAACTCTACATATTTGTGTTATTATCATGACTTATAAAATTTAACCTCTATATATCTATGGGAGTTTCACATCCTTGTCTTTTTATCACACTCAAGTCAATACATGACTGATTACTACAATGGATCTATCTCAAGTTCTACTTCTTACTCTATTCAACTATCATAAGTGGAAATTCAAAATTAAAATCCTCTTAAGGAGTAAATATGTACACCAAATCACCATGGTATAGAAGTATAACTGACATCAGATGCATAGAAGGTGAAGTGGTACAATAGAAGTGACAAAGCCTATGGTCTATTGTGCCTATATATGTCTCCCAACTTGCTCTTTCATATTAAATATGAAACTACTCCTAATCAAGTGTGGACCATATTATAAACACTCTTTGAGAAGCATGACATAATGTTGTATCATAAGCTGGATAATGATCTCATTAGTTTGATCCTAGATAAATTTGAAACTATACAAGACTTCTTCAAAAAATTCAAATCAGTCAAGTTGTAGTTGAAATTGTTAGCATTGACAAGAAGGATGATCAATTAATTATTTCTATCCTCGCCAAATTGGTATTCAATTATTCTGTATTTATTTCTACCTTTTATGCCACCAAGTGTGCCCTTAGATCTACATAGACCATGTTATCCTTGTATGACTTAGTTGTTGACTTGACTAGGGAACAAGACAAACTTATTCAAATGGGTACATTAAAGTCATCCAAATTGCATTCCTTAATTATAAGTCATGACAAATAGAAAGATTCTAGTAATAAGGAGAATAAATAAAACAAGGACTTAGAACAAAGTAAAGTTTAAAATTTTGATGCTAAGTCCAAAGCATCAAAATAATCCTCCTCTTTAGATGGAAACCCAAGAAAGATTGACTCACATGTGCATATTGTAATAAATATGGGCATGATGAAACTAAGTTCATGAAGAAGTAGATTATTCAACTACCAAAGATGCTTGAGAAGCACAATATCAGTGTTGTTGATTTATCTAATCATATTTCATCAGCACAAGAGTCTTCTAAGGTCAAAGATAGTATAAAAGGCAACTATAAGGTCAAACTATTTATTGCAATTTCATCCTAGACTTCCACATGGGTAATTGATTTTGTTACTTCACACCACATGACTTCATCTTAGGACATATTTTTTTCCTTGGAGCCTTAGTCTATGCCTTCCATATTATTGGGTGACAATAATTACGTAGAAGTTAGTGGGAGAGGATATGTTGAAGTGAATGATAGGATATTTTAAGATTTTTTATGTGTTTCCTCTTTATCCACCAATATCCTATCTTTTTATTAGATCACTCACATTTGTTTGAGAAAGATAGTTGAATTCATACCTAACTCTATTATTATTAGGGAAGAAAATAGTGACTCCATAGTTACATTTGAGAAAACAGATCGCTAGTCAAAATTGTGAACTTTTTCACATTTTGATCCTGATCAACCCTTTACTACATTTCTCACTCATTTATATGGGGTGAGTAAATTATGGCATGAGTGATTCAACCATCTCAATTATCTCTATCTGGATAAATTCAATCATCATGACATAGTTTTAGGGTTTCCATGTGATCAATTTTATAACAAAGTTTTCCAAGGTTGCATACTTGGTAAGCAACCTAAAGAGAAGTTTGATAAAGGAAAATCATGGAGGGATACATAGATATTAGAGCTAGTTCATAGTGATATTGTTAGACCATTTTCATATCCTTAATTAAACAAGACTATTTACATGCTTACTTTCATTGATGATTTTTTGAGGTATATTTTGGTGTACTTTCTTAAGTATAAATTTGAGGTCTTTGATCATTTTCAGGACTTCAAAGAACTTGTATAAAAATAGTCAAGTAAATCCATCAATATGTTTTTCATTGATAATGGTGGTGAGTATGTCAATAACCATTTTGAACCATTTTAAACTCATAGGGGATTAAACTACAGTGACTAATTCCATTTATACCTTAGTAAAATGGTGTTGTAGAGTGCAAGAATAGGTACTTAAAGGAAATGTCCAACTATATGCTACATTTCAAGTCTCTTGTATCTTAGTACTGGGTCAAGGACATCAAATGTGCTTGTTATATCTAGAATTAGGTTCATTATAAAGCATTAAAAGGAGTTACTCATTTTTAAGTTTGAAATGATTAGAACCCCATAGTGAATCACTTTTGATTGTTTAGATCTTCTACTATGGTACACATTCCTAAGAAGAAACGTAAGGTAAGCCTTACATATTAATTGGATATCCTAAGGGTGTTAAGGGATACAAGCTTCTCCATACCACCACTCATGAGTTGTTTGTTGAGATAAATGTTTGTTTTCAAGAGAGTCCTTTAAATTACATACTCAACACTTCTCCCTCTTCCTTGGACACACTAGGATTTGATGATAATTTTATTTATTTAGATTCACTTGAGAATCTTCTTAATGATATAGTTTCTTCTTCTAATTATGATAAGGATAGTAGTGATGGGGACACACCTCTTCCTTCTCTAGAATATCTTCAAAGGATGATGAATTTCCTCCTAACTCTGTAAGCACTAGTATTATTTGGAGTAGATAGACACTAAAAATTACTGACCATTAGGTCGGAGATCCATCAAAAACCATTCAAACCCATTCATAATTTCATTATTCCTCACATGAATTCATTGCATCACCTTTTGATCTATAGTCATTTCATGAGGGATCAAGCACTCCTGAGTGCGATACTACTATGGAAGAGGAGTATGGTTCCTTCGTAATGAACACCACTTAGGATTTAGTCCCTCTTCCTAAGGGAAGAAAACTTGTTCTATGTAGGTGGATATACCAAACAAAACTTGTAGTAGATGGGTCCATAAACAAGTTCAAAGCATATTTGGTAGAAAATGGAATTTTTCAGGTACCTATAATTTATTATACCAAGACATTTTCCCTAGTTGCCAAAATGAACTCAATTTGACTCACTCTTGTTACTTTCATAACACATCATTTAGATGTTCATCATATAGATGTGAAGAGTGATTTTTTATACAGTGACATCAAAGAGGAAATATAAATGGATGAACCATGAGTATTTTTGGAAGATTATTCCTTATTTTAAAAACTTTATAAATCTATCTATGGCCTTAAAAAATATCATCAAGCTTGGTATGCAAATATGGACTCCTTTCTTCTTTTGAGTGGGTTCACTAGATGTCATTATGATCTAAATGCCTATATTTTATGGTAGGATGATTCACTATTGATTTTGTTTCTCTACATGGAGGACCTATTGATCACATGGAGTTCTTCATATACCATTGCAGTAATGAAAATTGATTTCTTTGATAGGTTCTCAATGACTAAATTGGGATTGTTGCATTACTTCCTCTACATTAAAATTTTTTAGTCTGACTCCATGATAAATATTACACAATCTAAGTATGCTCTTAATTTGATTACATGATTTAACATGGCTGACTGTAAGCCAAATCCAACTCTATTTCTATCTAGTGTGAAGCTTGACGCTGATTATCCATCTCCTTTGGTTTATGCTACCTCATTTCGATAACTTGTTGGTAGTCTCATCTACCCTATGCACACTAGACCTGATATTTCATATGCAATGGGCATGGTCTCTAGATTTATTCAAGAACCATATGAGCTAAAATGGAAAATAGATGAGTAGAGTATCCATTACATTCATGGTACTCATAGTTTCAGGATTCTCTATGGAGTAGGTATTGATGTTGACTTGATTTATACAAATTCAAATTATGTTGGGGATAATTAGAATCATAAGTCTAATTTAGGCTATAATTTCTCCCTTGGTTCAATTCTAATGATTTGGTTAATAAATAAGTATAATGATATTGCTTTATCTTCTAGAGAGGTAGAATATAAAGGAGTTGTTAATGTTGACACTGAGGCTATTTAGCTTCAGGGGATTCTCACTTAGTTTTGTATCCATTTTTGACAACTAACAATTATCTTTTGTGATAACCAAATAATCATCTATATTTTAAGAATCTGCTCCTCCATCAATAGACCAACCATATCAAGATTCACATACATTTCATTCAAGAGCTTGTCCATGAGGAAGTCATTGATCTCCACTACATCTATACTACAGAGCAAATTTATGATACATTCACCAAACCTTCACTGAGAGCAAGTATCTTGATTTTATTACTCTTCTTAGGGTTCAGGCAGCTCCATCATCCTCCTCTAGGGAGGGACATTTATATGTACTTGGGTACCTCATCTTCCCTTTATGGTGGAACCAAATTCCACCACCCACCTAAACTATGCTTAATGGGGAGAGTTAGTGTAGTTTTTATTTCATTTAATGATTTTTCCCTACATATGTTTAGTTAAGTTGCTTAGGTGTCCTTTTAGTTCATTGTGAAAGACAATTCCACATTAATGAGGATGTGAGGACATGTTTATGTTCTACATATATATGTAACTCTCATAAATATTATATGGCTAATGGTGCTAATTCTAATATTTAAATATTTTGATTATTGATTAATAAGCTTCTTCTAGATCATGTTTTATTTTACTTCTATAACAATTAGTTTCTTCATGTATTCAATCTTATCCAGACCTGATCCTTGATTTTGGCCCACTCTGATAAATTTGGAGTGTGAAAGCTTAATGATAATGATAATTCTATGGTTCCTCCATGAAAATATGCATGCAAGGGTATAGGATGGGGATAATATATCTTGAACTAGGCCACATACTTTGATTTTACCTAAAGAGGGTGAAAGTTACAACTAGAATGGATTTTTCCCCAAAGAGGGTGGGTTATTTTAATTGACTTGGTCCTGAAGAGGGAGATTTTTTGAGTGAAATTGGTCTAGAGTAAAAGAGGGAAAATTGGGGAAAATACACATCTTAATGGGTGATAAAATGAGTGGATCAATAATTGATTGAGGATTGTTGACTAGATTTAAGAAAAGATAAATGTTTTTGAATGTTATGGATTTATATAGAGTAGAGTGAGACTTAGAGAAGTAGGAAAAGGTCTAAAACTAAGAGTAAAAACCAAGGTCTAAGTTTTCCAATGTGCAATACTAAGGTGCTATATAATCTAAAAATATTATCTACATTTATATTGTTACTATCTAGACATTAACATGATCTATATCATGCATATTAGGACTTAATGTAATCATATTCTACATTTTTCAATTATATATCTATTTGGACATTTTCCTTCTATATGCTACATGGTATATTCACATATTACACATTTATCTTATCCTTTTGAGGTAAGGTACCTACCAATTTATACTTCCCCTCACTCAAAATGGGGGGTATAATAGTGGGGGTATGTTATGGAAACATGTTATCCACACACTAGTTTAAGTTTCAGATATATAGTGGGGTAATGTTATGGAAACATGTTCTCCACACTTACATAGTTTGAAAAATGGCCAAATTTCTCGGTTATATGATTTAGATACATATTTATGGTAGAATTCTATACATTGGTACCATTCTTATACATAATTTTATTATGATACATATCTAAGGTGTATATGATATACAATTTACACCTAAAATTTCAAAATCAAAATCAGTTTCATATTTCAAAAAAAAATTATGCACTGTTATAACCCACCAAGTTGGACTTTTATGAATTATATTGAACCAATCTACTACAGTAATTGGTTCACATTTTTGGTGTGGTTGAGGTGATTAAATCACTAAATATTACCAATTTTATATGTTAGACTTTATTACATCATCCAAACACACTATATTTATAGTGTGAGTTGACTTGGTTCACTCACACTCACTAGGTAATAAGTATGGATGGGTTACATGGTTAAGGTAATCTCAACTATCAGATACAAACTCACCTTTAGCTCCAAGGTTGGGGGAAAAAAATTTCCTTAAATATTTATATATATATGCACTTTACAATTTTATATTTTTCCTAATGTCAAATATAATGATTCATAATGATACATATTTTAAAATTAAATCAAATTGCCAAAAGGCAAGGCAGATGCATCAATACACATGTGTACTCTTAAACCTTGTTCTCTTTACTATCAATTATTTTAAATGATTTTTATTTAAAATTATATACATTTATTATATATTGTAACATGATCTTTATTTTAGGTCAATCACCAACAAAGCACTCAAGTTGGGCTCACACAAATACAAGGTGTGTTATACACACCCAATTATGCATTTATTTTCATTTAAACTTGGAATTTAATTACTAGATTAAGGGGGGATGTAGACACTAGTTATGAATTATATAATACTTTAGTATTATACACTTGGCAAATGCATATCATGTATGCACCTTCAGCTTCTAGACCATTCCCATTGCCAAAAGGCTTGCATACATTATCTCTTTGTACTAATTACTTATCTCTTAGTTTGACCAATTATATTTTGTGACTTATACCTTATATCATGCCCAAAATATTATAAATCTACTCATATTTTATCTATACATGTTTTGAAAATGCACTTTTTATCCAATTAATGGGACACTTACATCCCAGTCAAATGTCTACATCGATGTAAGTGTCCTAAATCAATGCAAGTGTCCAGTGCCCTAATTTTATCTAATTTAGAAATGAAACATATTCCTATGATTGGACTAAGTTATTTAATGTGAGATATTATCTAAAAATATTGGTATATATACAAAATCAATCCTCATTCATTCTTCACCTAGAATATACCTAAAAAGTTCTTACATCTCACAAGAAAATTCACCAAAACTACTCAATCAAGAATCAAGTGAGTAAAGCTTCCCTATTTTCTCCCATTTCCATATTATTCATAGGGACAACACATCTACATGTTTGAAGTAATAAATGAGCATACCATGAGTCATATTTTCTAAGTTACAAGCTAGGTCACTCTATGTACTTATTTATCACACATTGCATGATACACACACAAGATAACGTGTAGGTGAGAACTACATAATTATAAGGCCCTCTTTGGAGTATTGGATATGTAGGTAGTGGTCATTGATAGAGGGGTCCTTAGGTTAACTTGACACCATGTTCCCACTAACCCATTTTTCCCATAGCCAATATGAATATGAAGAACTAGGGTTTATCTATTTGACAAAAGAGTGATAGTCCATGACCCAAATATGAATGAACTAGAGTGAAGGAAACATAAAACTTAGAATCATCTAGGTGGTCACATCTAGTTTTAGTAGGTATTTCTTAATTGGCACCTGCATCTAAGTTAGATAGAAGCATCGATGCAATTATCCCAAGTTGATGTAAGTCTCTGCAACTATAGATGTATTAAATCTAAAACATGACAACTATTTTAAAATCTTCTATCAGACTACATCTTGGCTATCCTAGATCTAGATCTATATTATAATTTAAAAATAGATAAGTATCTTATTTTCATTATCATTATAATTTCTAGCATAGTTGTACTTTCTATTTTTAGCATATCTCAACATAAATTTAATATATGTTTATTTGAGTTTACAAATTAATTAAACTATTATAGATATTTTTATCACCCTTATACTGATTCATTTCTATATTCTTAACCCTAGCCCCAACTTCTAAAACCAACCTAGGGTTAAACACATACAAGAATAATGGCATGACCCAAAAACACACAATATTTCCTTTGGGAAAACCCTTTCAAGTAAAAAACTTGGCCTAGTAACCTTATTTTATTGTATAATTAATTGAAATGTTTATAATACTATAATTCATAAGATATTATAGCTTATATACTACACCTTATTATATCTACCTATATAGTGTATCTTAAAAGAAATACACTTCACTATGTATCTTTCATATTCATGTAATTAATTGTATCAAATACTTATTCAATATTATCAATACACTTTAGTACATGTGAACACATCAAACTCTCCCAAATAATATCCTTGCCTATATATAGCACATCACTCTTTAATGCCTATGTAACATGAGAATATACAGCCCTACCAACTACTGAGCAAAGTGATCATTGCATAATGCTCAAAAAATCCATGTTATATCCCTACCAAGGTGTTACTCATGCACTGAAAAATAATAATGCCATTATGATAAGTGTATAATAACACCTCAAGATTTATTTGTACTACATGATTGTGTTTCAAAGCTCTTCGCAACAACATATTATGAAACCTTCTAACCATAGTGTACCACTTTATAACCTTCTAATGCTCAATGATACAAGGGAAAAATCATTCCCACACATTTAAATCCTTGTATAATGCCTAAATAATGCCTTTGTGTAAGTCCTATGAAACATCATTATCTTTTGTAATAGTTATTGCACACATATTTAGTGTAATATTTTTTACATAAATAACTTTCCCAAACCAACCTTGTACATAACAATCTAGCACATATCCATTAAAATTTCAAACATATTACAAAATAATATTTTAATTGGGGTATTAATAGTAAACTATTGAGATGCACTGTAAAAGTATAAAATATTATAGTAAAATAGTATTGAATAAACCCAAAATTTCAAAACTTAAACTAACTCACTAAAAAAATTTAAAACACCAACATTGTACAACCTACATTATTTCCACTCCATAATTCTACTCACACATAGGTAATGTCGAGTTACATTTTAAAACACTAGAGATGCATGAGCATCTTAGGTGAATCAGTAATCCTACCTCAACAATATTTAGATCACATAGGTAAATAAGATAATAGGGCACTAAAGGATATCACATAAGAACTTGTAAATGAAAATAAGTTGAGAAGTATGCACAAATGACACATGAAACAAAGCAATGTTAGTATAAGCTTATGTGGAACTAGAAAAAAATAAAAACAACACACAAAATGGGGAATGCGTATAAAATAAGGCATATAAAAAAGAGACACCTAAAATAGGGAAGTACATAAGTAAGGCATAAGGCAATAGACACTTAACCCAAGACAAGAAAGGACCAATGACCAATCAACCAACTATAATAGGTACCACATGGTAGAGCTGACATTGATTTGATGATGAAGGATAGTAAGATTTATATGGTAGGATCTGAATTAATTGATGTCAAAACTTCAAGGCCCTAGGTCTGATTAAGTTGGGCTACCTAGCATAGGTCTTTCAATCTAGGTGCCAAGGTTTCTTAAAAATAATTTTCAGTCACTAGACTAAACATGCTAGTGACCAAACTATGACAACTATAAAAAAGGGAGTCAAGTCCCATTTGAAGGTTATTAAAGGCCATGGAAAGATACAAAATCATGTTACTAGTAGTTGAGAATGTTTTTATAGAGGAGGTTTAATACTAAGGATTGAACTATGCTTAAAATGGAGAGAGAGAGAGAGAGAGAGAGAGAGAGAGAGAGAGAGAGAGAGAGATTAGAAGGGATCTAAGGGCACCTTGTGTAAATTTTTGAAGTTAAAAATATCATGTAATATTTTTTATTAATGAAAACTAGCTCAAGTAATCTGTTGGTCACTTTTATGGCTACATGGTGAGGCATCCCTTCACAGGAACCCCCATCCTGATTTCACCATCTGGTATCAAAGAAAGATTGAGAACAATGAAAAATTTAGGAGGATAAAATCCTACAAGTGAAAGAGTGTAGATTGATGCAAAAGGTAAAGTTAGTAGAACACCAACCATGAGGAAACCAACCAAAGAGATAACTAGCATACCACAGACCACTAAGGCAAATAATAAAAAAGGAGAGTTTCAAGAGATGGATATCAGATCACTAATTAGTGAATCAGATATCGAGAGAACAAAAGGTGAAGAGAATAAATTGATATAGGACTGGTAGACCACTAAAATATGAAGCAACCAGTGAGCAGAGTGATGTGGGGTGAAGACTAGTGGACCACGAACCCTTTAGGTAGCTAGTGGAGAGAGTTGAATAATAAAGAGGACTAGTAGGGTCAACTGTGAATAAAATATTAGAAAGTGGATGATATGTGTAGGATCATGACATAAATTTAAATATTATTATATAACCTACATAGGATTGCACCAATGAAACATAATAGTTGGTAGCCAAAATATTGAGCATATACAAATTATCAATTGTAAGGTAGTCAAGCACAAGGAAGAATAAGCATAAACATAAGCACTGATTTGAGGTAGTCCATGTGTGTAATAAAAATGCAAGTGCACATAAAAATATCTAATCAATAGGTAATCATAAACACATAAAGGAAAGAAAAGCACAGACAAATCATCTATCATAGGTAGTCAATGAAGAATAAATTTGAGAATAATATGTTGACATAATCACCAATTATAGGTAATCAAGAATAAGAGAAGAGGATAACAAAATTATCAATCATAGGAAATTGAGTATAAGAGAGTAGATCATGGCATAATCACTAATAAAAGGTAGCCATAACAAAAAGAAGTTAAGAGACAAAGAACATTGGTAGAACTATCTATCTTAGGCAGTCGAGCGAAGGAACATCTTCTAATTAGAATATTGGGTAAAAGGTGTTGAATGACACATTATTCATTAAGTACAGATGGGTATAGAACAAAGAGTGTAAATAAATATGTAGGCAATACATATTAGAACAATTTATGGAGGAGAAGACCTAGAGAAAAAGATGAAATTGTTCATGGATGTAGAGCAAAATTTCATGCTAAAGAGTGTATGGGACTCGACAAGAGTGAATTATGCAAAAAGAAGAATGTGGAATCATACACCAAAGGGATGGAGAGACTTCAATAGAAAAAGAGATGGTGAGGTAGGAAAAAAAACATGTGTTTTCTATGTTACTATACCAAGTAGTGCATGCATAGACCTTCCTCAATCTAGAAAGAAGTCTCTAGGGAACCTAGCTAAAGAGGTGACTATGGATTGGAAAGGGGTGGTTGTGGAACTAACCCTAAAAAGATGCATGAGGATAATAGGGAGGTTGATGCTAAAGGAGAAGAACATATAAGTGAGGGTTGCACAAAGAAAACACTTAAGAAAGAGTGGAGAATAAAAGGATAATTGTTCTTGTTCGCAACATGGAAGATGCACCGAAGAGGAATTAATGAGAGTGTAACTAGGAGCTATTGAGTATAGTAGGTGGCATGATGAAATGTATATACCCTAGAATAAGGAACTAAAGTCAAAAAATATAAGATTTGACAATAAATCAAAGAGGATCTATATGAATAGGAAGAAGATTCAATGAAGATAGATTGACTAAAAATGGCAAGTGTTCAAGGGCATGAGATGAGGGTGTAATAAAGGGAAGATAAAAGAAACCTAAAATCCAAATGGGAAAAGACATGGAATAGTTCAAAAACATAATTAATTTCCATAATAAGTGATAAATATGTGATTAAAAAGTGAGGAAACACATAGTACATAGAGAAAATAGAGGCGTTGTAGGAGAGTGTTGATAAGGAAGAGTTACCTAAGAGAAACTAAGGCTAGCATATCACCAAAATTTGAGGTAATTAGCATAGTGACACAATAATTAGGAGATGTGCCAAGGGAAGGATAATTAGAGATTGCATTTAAAAGCTAATAGATCATCAAACTTTGAGGTGGATGGAAGAAACATAGGATGCACCAAGGAAGGTGAGAAGATTTGCCTCGTGAGTAATTAGAAGCTAGCAGATTAACAAACATTGAGGCAGCTAGTAGAAGAACAATGAAGAACATAGAGTTAAGTTGAGTACCACTAAATCTAGGTGATTTCTAAAGTTTGGGGTAGATAACTAGGTCAAATTCAATGGATGCACCATAAATAAAAATAAGGAGTGTAGTTTAAGGTTAACAGAGCACCAAAAATTTAGGTAGCTAGCAAGGAAGCATAATTGTTGGAACACGCTAAGGAGAGTAGATTGTGGAGAAGAAGAGATGTGTGAGGAATAATTGGAAGCTAGCATATTACTGAATATTAAGGTATCTAGGAGAGATATTTATACTTTAAGTATAAAGATGCTCGAAAAAGAGAGAAAGTTTGAAGAAGAACCAATTGAGGAGAAAGGGAATCATAAGAAATTGTTTGAAGGCAACAATAGAAAGTAGCATAATAATGATGTTTATTAGGAAGCATAGAGGTAAATAAAAGAAGAAAAGTGTAAGGATAGGATTGCTCGAGGCATATGAATAAACAATAGAGAATAAGATAAAGAGAGGGTTTTAGTTGCCACTAAATATGATATTAGAAATACAAAGAGTTCAACCAGATAACTGTACCAAAAAGTACAAGAGTACGAGAAAGAGGTGGAAGGAAAATACAATGCTTGAGAATACCAACCTAAGTTGGTAGAGAAGATATACACAAGGGATGAGATGCACTATAAAAGGAAGGAACATGCAAGAGAGATGAAATAGATTAGTGTTGAAAGGAGACCAACTTGAGGACACAAGGCATGAGATACATGAGGAGAGTAATGCACATACAAAAATTAGAAGAGAATTATGAAGAGAATATGGGAAGTCAAGATGGAGATTGTTGCATTATGATAGCAATAAAGAAGAGAGTAAATTTCCACTTGAAACCATGTATAAGGTACAATGGGGAGAAGATGAGACTTACCTTGGAGGCTAAGGCTGGTGACATGTGTAAGGAAGCATGATATGAAAAAAATGCCTACATGAGTGATAGGAAAAAAGATAGAAGGAGTTGAGTTGTAGCCAAACAAAGAGGCACAATGATTAATGCACAAGTGTCAATAAGCCTCTAGAATATGAAAAATTAGAAGACTAAAACCAAGCCATGCCACAAGGCCCAAGACCAAGTGTGCAAGAGACAACTGAGTTTGGTTGTGCAGAGTGAATGACTAAATTTAATTTAGATAGAAGTAACCAAACACATTCAATTTAGTGAAAGTCTTATTTGAAATAAATGCAAATTTTATTCATTAATAATGAATAGGAAAAAATGGTACAATGTGCTACAATGCATATATTATAGATTAGATATGTGAATCGTGTTATCTATGTTATGACTGTGTAAAATCATCAACCCATGACTAGATGCATATTTTACATACTTCTACAAGTAGAATACAAGAGAATTTACAAATGCTATCAATTATCAAGAAGATGGTTGCATCAATTCATCTTCTAGGCTAAATGATGGTTGAGGAACCTTTTAGAGCACATGGATAGGGTGAGTCAACATGCAGACTTGTTGTGGAATATAAGAAGTCAAAGAGTCCATGAGCTGGTGCCAATAGGGTGCATGGGATTATGGAGTATGAAAGAGTAAGGCATATGGATTTATGAGTTGTGAAGGTCATAAGAGTCAACAAGTAGTTGTAGAAGTCAATGTGGAGCTATAAGGCATGTGAGGGCATAGAGGTTAGTGAGTAGGTGCATGACTTGGTATGATTTTATGAGTTTCATAGTGTGCAGTGAGTGGAGTGCATAGTAAGGTTGTAGTCTGTAATCTGGGGTGACTATTGCATGAAAGTTTACAATTTGGCATGAGACTTGTATAGAAGGTTGTTAACCAACTTATTATAAAAGGGAATGAAATATGTGGTGAGATAGGTGTGCACTACATAGAGGATAAAATTAGGAGTGAGCTTAATGGCATGAAATTTGTGCATAAATCATTTGTGCTTTCTTGAAGAGAAATGGTCTCCATCGTATCAGTGTGTAGTTGCAAAAATTACACTTGAAGTTATTACGAGGTGTACCACTTGGCTTGATCAGCAAATTATCCAACCTTGACCTCTCTAAAAATTTGATGTGTGCCATGGAGGGTGTGTGTATCTTCCACTTCAATGATTTAGTCCTTCTCTATGGGGTGCAAAAGTTTGAGATCCAAATCATAAGGGTGTTATGTCACTATTGGCTCAAGAATTAATAAAGTGTAAGGATTGAGAATCTCCACATTAAATACTAGGTGCATGCCCAAAAACCAAGGAATATCAAGAACAAAGGTATTCTTACCAACTGCACATAGAATGGTGTAAGGACTATAGCACAAAGGCTTGATATTTTGGTGTGGACCTTTGAAGTGGTCTTTCTGAAGTTGTAACCAAACTTGATCACCAACTCAAAATACATGAGGTGTATAATGTGCATTATAGCACTCCTTATACTTTACTTGGGTACGAGAGAGAATATATGAAACTTGATGATGAATAGACTAGATGTGGCATAAAAAATCCTCAACTTTGTCCACTTCTCATTCATGTGCACACAACTCAATGCTTGATGGTGCATGATAGGAGATGTCTAGAGGTGTCAAAGGTTGAAACCCAAGACATGTCTATAATGGACTATGGAACTTAAAGTTATGAAGAGCCATGTTATAGGTGTGTTGAATGTACAAGAGATTATCATCCCAAGTATGATCATGTACATGGTTATACATCACAGAAGATGAACAAGTGTATGACTGATGACTTTTATTTTCCCATCTGTCTGAGGATGAAAAGTAGTCAACTAATCCAGCTGCATACCCATCAAGTCCCATAATGCTTTCTAAAAATGACTCACAAAGCATGAATCATGGTTGGATATGATGGATGTCGGTAGCCCAAAATGAACCCAAACATGGTTGAGTAAATCCTAAATAGTGCCAACTATATCAATGTTTTTTCTACAAATGACCATGATAGCCATCTTAGAAAACTAGTTTATTTGATGAAGAATGGAGATTTATAAAACCATGAAGTATATAAGAAAAACACATGTGTGAAGTGTTTAATTTTGTCTTTTTGATAGTTTTGTATGTATTCAGCCTTGTAAGTCTAATCAGATAATTGGATAATGCTAAGAGTCTTTCATTTTGTATCTTGGAAGGTTAGAAGGTGAAGAGACAATAGGATGGTAAAAGGCTATAAATAGTACTTTGATATAATATAATTTGGTTTAATGTGTTGATAAAGATTAATATAAATTGTCTTGTTATGGTTTTCCCTTATTTTATTTTATGTATTGTGTATGCATAGTTAAGTACTCTATTTTGATTTATTATATAATCTGATACAATATGAGTTATGGTCCCATTTTATTATATTTATTCCTCATCCTGCTCTTTGGTCTAATTAAAGATGTCAAACATGGCTTAACTATTTTTGTCTCTTTGGCACCTTATTGTACTCTCCATTATGCATGTTATCCCTATAATTAGCATGTTTGGGTGTAATTTTAGGAACCTCTGCTGACATGATCCACTAAAATGAACACATCATCATGTTATCATCTCATTCCAGGTAGTCTAGTCATGAAATCCACGCTGATAGATTACCATGGTCTAGATAGAATTGGTAGAGGTGTGTAGAGTCCTAGCTTTTTGTTTATGGGCTTATCAATACAACAAGGAATGTAAGACTTGATGTGGTGCTCAATGTCGGCATGCATGTGTAACTAAAATAAATGTGACTACAATGTAGATAGAGTCTTTGTCATGCCAAAGTATCCCGAGGTCTCAACATAGTGCACCTCCCAAATGAGTCATTGGTGAGGTGCACCAGTGGGAACACAAAGATGTCTGAGTTTGTAGAGAATTTGGTTGGACAAGTAGAACTCTAACACTTGTTTAACTTGCATGATGCTAGTGTAAGTTGCTTTGAAAAACTAGTCAACTAAGTAGAGAGCTACCCAGTTTATGATGTTATGACCACACATGTCCAACACTGTGATGATTGCATGAAATCGCAGTCAACTAAGGTAGTTGGTGGCCTTATTGTCCTTCCCTTTATTTTTCTTGATCATGAGATGGAATTATTACAGGTAAGTCATATATTTCATATGGTGCACTTTTTCTAGCTTGTTCTATGTTTGTAAGAACTGAAGTGGTTGATGGTCTAAATAAATAATTATTTTCTTCTTGAGAATGTAGTGTCACCATTACTTAATTTATTGCACAATAACATATAATTCTTTCTCATATGTAGAGTACCTTTACACCATGTCATTGAATGTCTCTAAGTGGTATGTGACTAGATGGCCATGTTTCATGAGCATTGTATCAAGTGCATATTCAGATGCATCAATTTGAATTTTGAAGGAGTGAATAATGTTAGGCATTGCAATAACATGCTTTACATAGAGGCATTGCTTGAGTTCCTCAAAATTGCATTATTGCACATGAGTCCAGTCAAACTTGGCTTTGGCATAGATGAGCTAGTTGAGAGCCCAAGAGATGTGGGAGAAACTAAGGATTAAACTATGGTATAAGTTAGAAATTCCAAGAAAACTCCTCAATTCTATGAGATTATGTAGAGTAGGCCAATCTTAGATCACTTTGATCTTCTCTAGATATACTCTAATGCTTGTGCGATCAATGATGTATCCCAAGTATTGGACCTACATTATGCTTAATGTAAACTTCACTAATTTGTTTTGCAACTTATGTTGGCACAAAGTGTCTAAGATGTGTGAAATGTATTCCATATGCTCCTCCTAACTCTTTTTGAAGATGAGGATGTCATCCAAGTAGAAAATGAAGAAGGAGTTCAGGAAAGGCATGAATAGATCATCCATCAAGCACATGAATGTGGCTGACACATTGGTAAATTCAAAAGGCATAACCAACCACTTGTATAATCCCTCCCATGTTTTTAATGTTGTCTTCCAAACATCTTCAGGATGGACTAGAACCTGATGATAACCTAACTTTAAATTGATCTTGGTGAAGTTTGCATACCTTGGAACTGGTTTAAAAGGTCATCAATGCATGGTAGTGGCTATCAATTCTTCACCATGATTTTTTTGAGTGCATGATAGTCAATGCAAAGTCACCAAAACCAATCCTTCTTGGGTGTGAGGACTATCAAACTCCCACAAGGTGAAGAGCTAGGCCTGATCTTTCCATGATCAAGGAGCTCTTGTATCTAGCATCGGACTTCATCATTATCCTAAGTTGATCTATGATGCAAGGGGATATTAAGAAGAGGGGATCCAAGAACTAAATCAATCTGGTGCTTTAATACGCATTGCATTGGAAGGTCTTTAGGTTCTATGAAGACTTTACTTTGTTGCACCATTAACTTGTTAAGTTATTACTTCTATGATAGTGTGTGTGTTGAATGCTATGAGGGTGTGTTTTGTAATTTTCTATTGCATAGGTGTGCTAGGGCATGAACAACACAAACTTATGCACATGTAATACAAGTTTGCAACACTACTTGGTAGATACCAAGGTGACTTTGGTCATGGGTGCTATCTCAAAGAGGTTGTAGAAGTGATCTTGCATATGAATATTCTAACACTATGACTTGGATTGATATATAGCTTCATGTTCATATAAATATGGTCTTCCCAGTAGGATGTCACATACCTCCAAAGGTGTGATGTCACAAGTGACTTTGTCCTCCATATGCTTAAATTTGTATTATAAGTGCATTGTCATCGGACTTGTATATCCTTCCCTTACTACATCCACCCCATAGAGTATGGCTTAGGATGCTTAATAATGGAAATACCAAGGCATTGAGCCATGGATTATGTGATGATGTTCTTTTAGCTACCACTATCAATGATGATGTGGAGAGGTTGACCCTTCACCCATAACTTGGTGTGGAAGAGGCATTCACTCTCCTTGAAGATGTCAATCATAATGGTGTTGGTGCTTAGATAAGAGGCATCTAGATCAATGTCATCCATCGATGTGGGTCCTAATGTAGAGTGGGTGAGCAAGAAATATTACACATGGCATTCAGAATCATTATGAGTGGATGAGCAATGGCAATGGCACCACTTATCACTGGACTTCTTCTTGTCTTTGTTTGAATGAAAAAGCGTTGGAGCCTTTAGTTGTTGAGCAGTCTTCTAATGTTGCTCTCCTTTTTGAGAAGTGTGTTTTTATTTCTATGTAATAGGTTGTGATGTGAAATTGTGAATAGGTAAGGCTTTATATTTTGTGTTGGATGAAGAGGTGGCACACTTCTTCATCCTTGCCTTAGCTTCAATTTTGGTATTATGACAATATGTTTTCCCCATGAGTTAGAATTCAATAAGTCCATATTCGCATGGATATAAGGTGAAATTTCACTGATGTACTTCAACACCTTATGTTACTCATACAAGTCCTCATGCAGGCACACAAAGTAATAATAAAATATGTTGGTGTAGTCCTTCATGGACTGATCTTTAAGTTGGCATAATTTTTGGAACTTGATGTATTCATCTTTAAGGTGGTGCAAAGGGTACTATTACTCCTTCATCACATAGATAAAAGTCTTCCAGGATTCAATTAGAATGCACTCTTTTACATGTTGCACACTGAAAACCTCCCACCAGTGAACTACCATAATGACATCTTCAGCACCATGAAGGTGATATTCTCAGCATTAGTGAAGTGAATGACTAAGAAGTATGCCTCAAGTAGTTGAACCCAAGCATACAATGCTTTAGCATCAATCTTGCCTTCGAATAAAGGGATGTGTGAGATTGGCTTACCCTTTGAAGGGGCTATATTACTGAAACCATTGTTGAGCAAATTGTGGAGGTGGTTTAGAAGGAATTGGGTTGAGTTGTACCATCCAATCATGGAATTGGCTAAAAAGTGCGATGTGTTGTGCCTCCAGAGAATCAACAATGAGTTTCTAAAATTTTGGTGCTACCTCAAGTTGCAATGGGTGTCATCCATCTTACTCTTGCTATGACATTCTTCTAGATATTTTGAAACATAATCGATTGCCAAACCTTTTTTCTTAAATTGTGCTTGTGTGTTTATAGGCATAGAAAGGAATAGAGCTTCAAGCTCTGATACCAATGATCTATGCCACAAGGCCCAGGACCAAGTGCCTAGGGGATAATCAAGTTTTGTTGTATAGAGTGAATGAGTAAAGATAATTCAAATAGAATAGCCAAAGACATTCAATGGAGCAAAAATCTTATTTGCATGAAATGCAACTTTTATTCATTAACAGTGAATAAAGAAAGCTGGTACAATGTGTTACAGTGCATGTATTATAGAGTAGATATGTGAAGCATGCTATCTGTGTTATGAATATGTAAAATCATCGGCCCTTATCTAGATGTGTATTTTGCATACTTATACAAGTAAAATACAAGAGTAGCTACAACTATTGTTCATTACCAAGAAGATAGTTGCATCGTTTCATCTTATAGGATGGATGACAGTTGAAGAACCTCTTGGAGCATGTGAATAGGGTGAGTCAACATGTAGATGTGTTATGGAATCCAAGAAGCTAAAGAGTCTATGAATGGGTGCCAATAGGGTGTGTGGGAATGTAGAGAGCGTAAGAGTAAGGTGTGTAGATTTGTGAGCTATAAAGGGTACAAGAGTCAACAATCAGGCACATAAGTCAGCGTGGAGCTAAAAGGCATGTGAGGATACATAAGTCGATGAGTAAGCACAGGACTTGGTGTATTTCTATGGGCTATGGAGTGTACAGTGAGTGGAGTGCATGGTGAGGTGCGTAGTCTATGATTTAGGGTGACTACTATATGAAATTTTACGATATGGCATGAGACTTGTGTGGAAGGTCATCAACTAACTTCTTGGAAAGGAGAGCACAAGATTGGGTGAGACAGGGCATGCTATGTAGATGATCAAATGAGGATTAAAATTGATGGCACAAAAGCTATGCACAAATCAAAAATAAACCTATAAGTAGATAAAGAGAGTGCAATTTTATTTGTGTAAGACACCAAAGAGTTTCTAGAGAAAGAAGTAGAAGATTATCTTAGAGACGATAAAAAATAGCTAATGGAATTCTAGTCTAAATATGGACTAGAGCATGCAAAAGCAGAAGCAGGAGAAATGCAGATGATGGGAGTACCATGTAAATATGTCACACAAAGGGCATAAGGGGAAAAGGAAGAACAATAAAAGGAATAAAATGTGCACAAGGGATAATGAATAGAGACACATAACTAGGGTCAAGAAAATCCCTTCATAGAAGTAAGTAAAGCAGGGGAGTATAGACCCACAAGCCAAGAAGAAGGGAAGTAGGGAAAAGTGCGCAAGATCCATTAGGTGCACACTAGAAGGAGAGTGTTGGAAATACGAAATAGGGACAAATGGATACAAAAGTTTATATATCCAAGAATGAAGTGGAGATAAGAGAATGAAATAAGTACGTATGAATCCTATATGGCACACACAAGAATAATAAGAAAGAGTAGAAGAGAAGAGAACGAGGTGGGTGCAAACCCACGAATGAAAGAAGAGGCGAAAGGGTGAAAGGGAAAGAGGAGATGAAAAGGAGAAAAGGGTAAATAAGAGGGAGGAGGAGATCTGAAAGAGAAGTAGAGAGCCTACTAAGGCAATAACAATAGGTGAAGGAGAGCATCATGGTCAAGGCATCTAACTAGAAGAGAGATTATATCACTCAATCCTAGATGTAAGCAAGGGCTTACATTTCAGTACTTGGGGAGTTTGATGCAAGAGCATCCTAGGTGAATTAACAATCATGCATCAACAAGTTTTAGAGTGTGTAAGTAAAGAATATAATAGGGCACTGGAGGATAATGTGAAAGAATTTGCAAAGGAAAATAAGTTGAGAAGATCGCACAAATAATGTGCAAAACAAAGGCAAATCAGTGTAAGGATTTGTAGAGATGGACAAAAATAAAAAAAATGAGTGAAAGGGGGAAATGCCTATAATACGAAACGCAAAATAAAGAGACACTGATAGAAGGGAAACATTAAACCAAGGCACAAGGCAACAAAGGACCAATAATTAATCAACAAGTTGTAACAGAGGCCACCTAGAAGAGCTGACACTTATTTGACGAAGTATAGTAAGTTCTATGTGGCAACATTCAAATTAATTATTGTCAAAATTACAAGGCTTGATGTCTGAATTAGCCAAGATATCCTAGCATAGGTCTTTGAATTCAGGCACCAAGCTTACTTGACAATAATTATCATTCACTAGACCAAATGCGTCAGTGATTAGACCATGCCAACTATAAAAGGAGTTGAGTCCCATTTGAAGGTTGCTGAAGGCGTGGAAAGTTGTGGAAGGATGTTATTGGTATTTGAAATTGTTGTTATAAAGGAGGGCCAACACTAAGGGATGAACTCTGCCAAAAATGCAAAGTTGATCTAGGGTGAGAGATAGAGAAAGAGCTCTTAGAAGGGAGCCAAGGGCCCCTTGTGTAAAGTTGTGAATATAACAATATAATGTAATATTGATGTTATTAATGAAAACCAACTCGATAAATTTTTCGATCACTTTGATAGTTGTGTGATGAGGCATCCCTTCACTAGAACCCCGGTCACAACTATACCAACTAGCATACCCTGTGCCCCTGCCCCTCCATACTTGCATTTTATATCAAATTGACAAATCGTGCACTATAAAACTGCAATATATAGACATATGTTTGTGGCTTAAGGTATTTGAGTTGATAACTTGTTGCTCAAACACTACCAAGTATAAATCCATCATATCAGAGGTCTAGTAATATTAGATACTAATAAATCTCTTGCGCATTGCAACAAACATAATGCCCCTAGTGAATTCTTCTATGAAATGATCGATCATATTAGTGCTCCTCAAAAAGATTACTTTATTCAAGAAAATTATTATATAATGACATTAAGAGCCATCAATTTCAATCATTATAACAATCACATTTATTCAGAGCGGCAAGAATAAAAGATATCATACATTAAAAGGTACACACAAATATTTATGTGTAGTTAAACTTTATATTTCAACAATACTAATCCATGAGTGATAAAAAAAAGTTTAAAACATTTAACTCCAGGAAGTCCAATGGCGCTCATGGAATGACAATAATTATATAACCAAAAAAAAATTAAAAAGAAAAACTTTGAAGCGTTATTTTAAAACGAATGATAGCTTTTAAACTTAAAAAAAATCAACGTTAAACTTCCTAATCCATACCGAGTTGAGATCTTTTTGTGGTCATCGGCGACTGTGAAATACGTACGAAAGCGCGTGGAATATAATGAGCGGTGGGATGTTCAATTCAAAGTTCTGCAAATGAAAAGACTTTCATTGGACGGATTGTAAAGTGCAGGTACTGACTTCATTGATAAAGTGGAGGTACTATCTGGAATTAAAGATATGTTCAATCGCTGTGGGCCTATCAATTCCACAACAATACAAATTAAAAACGAATCTGACTTAATCTGATTGAGAAAGTGGAGGTACGAACTGGAACCAAATGTTGGATCCCACGGTTAAAATGTATAATACAACGAGTCAAATTTGTCTATTGACATCCAAGTTATCTTCTTTCTCTGGTTTTAAGCTGTCATGAATGTTTCCCTGTTTACTTCTGTTCTGGAAATGGAAGTGCCCCATCTTCATTTATCCCATTTTCAGGCTTTCAATCTCACCCCTGCCTACCGCTTGCGCTTCCTCTTTCTATTCTTCACAATATTCATATTAATATTATGGATCGCTCCCTCCTCTGGAGCTTGTAAAGATGAAATATTTAAATGTGGGACGTATTTTTATGGATATCCTTTTGGATCGAAGAACAGCGGTTGCGGTGACCCTGCGCTTCAGCTCGACTGCGATCATCGAGTACAGATGCCATTCCTTAATATCAGTGGGTACAAATACTACATAGGGTGGCCGCATCAATCCCTTGTGCCATTGAGGGATTCCAGGCATATCATGAATATAATTGACCAGAACTTATTGGGAGATAAATGCAACCCATCGTCGAGTAAAATTACAGCGCAATTCTGCTCTACCCCTCAATTTCATATTACTGGTGAATATGCAAATTTAACTCTATTTCAACATTGCAGCCCTGAAATGATGAGAGACTTGTCTCCATTACCATGTAACCATAGTTGGTACTACAACACTTCCAACTTCTACTCTCTGGAGAGCAAATGCGAATTACAAGTTGTGCTACCGGTCAGGAAGTTTGAAGGACCTATACAAAATCAAACTTTACAGAAAGGGTTCCAAATAAAATGGAATGTCAGCGAAAATTGCACAGAATGCGACTCATACGGCGGGCATTGTGCATATAACAAGAGTTCGAAGCAGTTTTGTTGCGAGTGCAGTGGCAAACGGTGTGCAAACAAATGCCCCTCTGGTAGGATTCTTGTCTTCTTCTTTTCCTTTCTGAGTTTACTGTACAAATCAACGAAGCATGATGTGTCTGTTACATTATATTAATTTCTTGATATTTGATGCATCTTTTAGAGACTCACAAAAAATAGTCATTCATCAGTTGCAGGCAAGTCGAAGACTAAAATCATTATTATAGGTATAGAAACCCTTCATCTTTATTACTCTCAATTTTTGTAACAATTTTTTATTTATCCTCAATAATCCGTATAATTATCAGATCGATCTGTCTTTATTCTTAGTCTTGATATTTCTGTAATATCAGGTGTGGCCTTCGGATCCATTGCCTTGTTACTGACAGGGCTGCTGCTTGTGATCGTTCATCAAAAGAGGTCGGAAATCCAGCTATCTAATGTGGAGAAATTCTTGCAAGAGTATGTTCATCAAATGCCAAAGAGATATTCATACCCTCAACTCAAGAAGATCACCAACAAATTTGCACACAGAGTGGGGGAGGGGGGTTTTGGTGTGGTTTATAAAGGAAAGCTGCAGAACGGTAATCTGGTGGCCATTAAAATGCTTGATCGGTCAAGACACAGTGAGGATCAATTCATGAATGAAGTAGCGACCATAGGAAGGATCCATCATGTAAATTTGGTTCCCCTGATGGGGTATTGTTATGAAGGAATTATAAGCGCATTGGTGTATGAGTACATGCCCAATGGATCTCTGGACAAGTTTATATTTGCAGAAAGACAAGAACTCAGTTGGGAACAATTGTATTCAATTGCCCTGGGCGCGGCTCGTGGAATTGCTTATCTACACGATGAGTGCAACAGGCGCATCATTCATTTTGACATAAAACCCCACAACATATTACTGGACGCAGATTTCACCCCAAAGGTAGCTGATTTTGGTCTGGCTAAACTTTGTAGGAATAAAGACGAGCATATATCAATGACAGCCGCAAGAGGGACACCCGGATATGTTGCCCCAGAGGTGTGGAGCAATTCAGGCCCTGCAACAGACAAATCAGATGTTTACAGTTTTGGAATGGTGTTATTAGAAATGGTTGGAGGAAGAACGAATTTTGATGATCAGGTAAGCCGTCCCAGTCAAATCTATTTTCCGGAGTGGGCATTCAAACTCTTAGAGAATGGGGAGTTAGAGACTCCCGTGAGAGGAAGAGGAAAAGCAGAAATAGAGTACGGAGACGAGGAAATAGCAAGGAGACTGGCTAAAGTAGGACTGTGGTGCATTCAGTACAATTCCACGGATCGACCGTCCATGAACAGGGTGATTCAAATGCTGGAAAGAAATGGTGATGATGTAACGCTCCCTCCCATACCTTTCAGATCTTCAATTTTCAATAGCGCTGCACTTTCAATAGATTCAATTTTCAATGGCGATGAAGTATGAACAGGGTGGTTCAAATGTTAAAATGAAATGGTGGGGATGTAACACACCCACCCATATCCTTTCATATCTTCAATTAGGGTTTCATATTCAATAGATTCGATGGAAGAATTTTCTAAGTAAGCAGGGTAATCATCTGATACCCATCGTTCTGGTTGTAAACTTAATTGTTTTGAAGAGGGAAGATCCCCACTTTGTTCAGCTTACTCAACGGAAAGTGTCGCGCTCTGTGTGAATTTGTTATGATTAAATTGCTGTGCCATTTAAAAATAAAATGAAAGGAGATACCTTGTTTTCTGTTTTGAGATATATCAGTTCAATAAATAGAAAATAAATATCTATTTTGATTGAGTTAATGAATCATTAGATTAACATGTCATGATAAGATTTGACTTTAGGTTGAGATGGATACAATCACATCTCTTAATTAATAAATTAACATGTCATAATAAGAATTGATTTTAGGTCGAGATGGATACAATCACGTCTCTTAATCAATGCACTCACACTTCATCAATTTATTAACCTCTGTTAATATCTTATTTTATTTTAATATATTATTCAAGTTATTAAGAACTTGTCAACATCAACTATTCCTTTCACATCGGAGTGTCCTCTCTCCACAAAGTATTGTCCCCTCGTCACCTTTACTTAAACATTACTTATTAAATTTAAATAAAAGATAATTAAAATGAAAATAATATTAAAGCAAATGTTTGTGGATGGTACAATACTAATTCTAGGACTTATATATAAACAAAATGCATAAAACTCCACATAGGCAAGTACTAAAACGGAACCATGACCTTTGTTTTTATTCTAAATGCATTGAAATTTCTATTAATTAAAAAATTAAAGATAATGTACAAGATAGTTTACAATAAAAGGGTGGCAGTTGCTATTCACAAATCTATTTTTCAGAGTGGGCATTCAAACTCTTAGAGAATGGGGAGTTAGAGACTTTGGTGAGAGGAAGAGGAAAAGCAAAAATAGAGTACGGAGATGAGGAAATAACAAGGAGACTAGCTAAAGTAGGAGTGTGGTGCATTCAATACAATTCCACGGATCAACCGTCCATGAATAGGGTGATTCAAATGCTAGAAAGAAATGGTGATGATGTAACGCTCCCTCCCATACCTTTCAAATCTTCAATTTTCAATAGCGCTGCACTTTCAATAGATTCAGTTTTCAATGGCGATGATGTATGAACAAGGTGGTTCAAATGTTAAAATGAAATGGTGGCGATGTAACACACCCATCCATACCCTTTCATATCTTCAATTAGGGTTTCATATTCAATAGATTCGATGGAAGAATTTTCTAAGTAATCAGGGTAACCTTCTGATACCCATCGTTCTGGTTGTAAACTTAATTGTTTTGAAGAGGGAAGATCCCCACTTTGTTCAGCTCACTCAAAGGAAAGCGTCGCGATCTGTGTGAATTTGTTATGATTAAATTGTTCTGCCATTTAAAAATAAAATGAAGCGAGACCCTATTTTCTGTTTTGAGATATATCAGTTCAATAAATAGAAAATAAATATCTATTTTGATTGAGTTAATGAATCATTAGATTAACATGTCATGGTAAGATTTGACTTTAGGTTGAGATGGATACAATCACGTCTCTTAATTAATAGATTAACATGTCATAGTAAGAATTAACTTTAGGTCGAGATGGATGCAATCACGTCTCTTAATCAATGCACTCACACCTCATCAATTCATTAACCTCTGTTAATATCTTATTTTATTTTAATATATTATTCAAGTTATTAAGAACTTGTCAACATCAACTATTCCTTTCACATGGCAGTGTCCTCTCTCCAAAAAGTATTGTCCCCTCTTCACCTTTACTTAAAGGTTACTTATTAAATTTAAATAAAAGATAATTAAAATGAAAATAATATTAAAGCAAATGTTTGTGGATGGTACAATACTCTAAGACCTATATATAAACAAAATGCATAAAACTCCATAAAGACAAGTACTAAAACGGAACCATGACCTTTGTTTTTATTTAAAATGCATTGAGATTTATATTAATTAAAAAATTAAAGATAATGTACAAGATAGTTTACAATAAAAGGGTGGCAGTTACTATTCACAACTCAAAATATATAATAACAAGTAAAAAAATTAATATTAAATAACAAGGTTTCAATACAAACAAGAGTCGTGAAACAAATTTAGTTCTTGCTGCTAGTTGTGAAAATGTCTAGTTATGAAGTGGCTTTAGTTATAAATTGAAGTAGGGTATGTACATTGTTTTTTTTGTGTTATATAAGATAATAATAATGTTAATAAAAAAATGTTACTATAATAAATAGTTCTAATGACATTTATTGTGATTTTGTGCAAGTAGTAAAGTAACGAATATAGAGTTTTTAAAAAAGAGCAAGTTCACGTGATGTTTAATATATATCCTAACTCATATGCTATATTTCTTAACAACTTAGATCTAACTAAGCTTGGCTACTAGATGTCAGAAAATGGTAAGTTTTTTTTTTAATAATTAACATGGCATTTTTCCTTTGGAATATTTAGAGTTAATTAGTGTTAACACTTTGATTGTTACTATTTTTTTCAATATAATATCTGCATTAGCCATGATCATAGGAAGTGACACTGAGTATTTATACTTTTACAAATAAATTTTAATTTAAAATTTGTGATTTTTTACTTCTATTTTTAAAAAAAAAGTTATATTAAAAGATTGCCAAAGCTTAAATGTTTTAGCAATTTATTCTCTTTCATGTAGCGACCCTAAAAATTCAAGCAAGGAATATGTTTATTTCCATGTCTTATTTTGTTTACTAATTGAGCAATTCCTTGTTATATTTAGGTAGGTTATAGAGTTTGGTTTAGGGTATGTGAAAAATTGAAGTCTAATGTAGTTAAATGATCAACATTGATCAAGCATTGGACTTCTTCATGACTTGTGGTTCAAATAAATAATATAAAAGTTAATATAGTGAGTTCATTTATTATAATATTTTGGGTATGAAAATATGATGTCTGAACTTATACAGCATTGTATCGTTATTTTACAAATTATTTTTGCCTAAAAAAAGTGGAGACAAATTTGGGAAGATATTTTGACATATATCTAGAACGTTTGATTGAAATATAAAATAAAGAGAGAATCTTCAGGGACATATATGATGAATGAATAACATTAAGAATTTCCTCAAACGTGCAAATTACCCCAAAAGGGATATAATTTGTTGTTTGTTGGTGAAGTGGGATTTTGTAAAGATAAAGAGTGTAAATTGGTAGGCATACCATAAGCAAAAGTGACGACGCTAAACTTGTTCCAACTTTTGAGCATATAATGTTAAAGAACAACAATTTGATATTTCTAGGGGAAGTGATGGTCGAAAATGAGGTGGTGTATTACTTCATACAATGTGGCAATTCACTCCAAGCTATAAATATATTTGTAATGGAAATATATGAAAATTCCCAATTATATATTAATATACATAGATAAATATATCAAACTACAAATACATAAAAGTAGTAACACTCACAACAATAATTGTATTTATAATGGTAGCATTTATTTCTCTTTATTTAGTGAATGAAGGATAGACAAACCTAACAACAAGACCATAGGAGCTATTGGTTTTTAGAAATTTTTTTGACCAAGGTTTGAATTCCTCCAGTCTCTACATACTCTTTCCAAACAATAAAATAAATACAATATATTACACATAATATATAGTTTACACTATCTTATAATATATAATTAATAATATATATAATATAATAGTACAATATTTTATTTAATTCCTATCGCCCTTTGTGTCTTATTCCACGCTTTTCCCATTGAAGTTAAAATAGTGAACAATTCCATGTGAAAATTTAGCCTCACATAGTGCGTTAGAAATAGTTCGAGGAAGCAATGCACGTTTCATGTTCTCAAGATATCCACTTGTACCTCGCTCTAGTTACTACATGGCATACATATGGTATGAAGTCATTTAAGTTGCAAATAATTAAATTTGAAGAGAAGAAGATCAACGCGCAAAAATTTGGGTGATATGTTTCATTCCACGTTGTTCTTGAGAAATGGAAAAGAGATGAGGAAGGACAAAGCCAAACCAAACATGAAAGTAGTGAAAGATTTTAAAGTAAACTAGGCTGTGATGATGAGGGGAAATAAGGTGATGAGCTCAATATAGCTCGAATAAATACACATGCAAACTTTTGTGATCTATCACACCTATCAATGCAATCTAGAATTTTGATTAAACTATTATTATTACCCAATAAATAATTGAAATAGGTGTTATCTCAATGAAATAATGTGTCATCTCAATAAAAACAACTGTCAAATATCCAATAATTCCTCTCAGAATTAAAAAAATTATATAATATATAATAATATCAAATATTTATTTGTAAATAAATAAATATAATATTTTAATATTATAATAACTATTAATAATAAATATAATTATTTGTACAATTAATTAAGAATGAAAGTCTTAAAATCAATCACCATCCAATAACACCAAATCAAATTCCCTAATGAGAATCGGATGCTGAAGCAGTCGACACTTGGAAGGATTCCCTAAAGAGAAATGGATGGCGAAGCGATAGACACCTAGAAGGAAGACATGCAAGCAAAAGAAGACTAATGACACCTATACATGTGTGGATAGGTTGGAGGAGGTTGAGAATTGTATTCTTTACAAGGTTGGCTAGTCTTTGCAGTTGAAATTATTATCTTGCCAATTTCTCGCCCATCCATTCTATTCTATTATGTTTCATTCCCTTCCCACTCAGATGCTTTGCAATGATCACCTCAGTCACATTCTTTGGAATGATGGTCATTAATTTTTTTATGTTTTTAGTGGAAGCTCACCAACATCAACAAAACCTTGGAATATGTAAAAGCTTTCCTCCTTGCACAGGTCTAGATTTTAATTATTTTCCTTTACAATGTTTAAAATGAACAAAGTTTGGTTAAAGTAGATCTTGAAGCAGAGAAATGTGAATTGACGTAACTGATGTACCCAAATTGGTATTAACAGTTGAGATTTTTCTGTTTTAGTTTGTTTAAGGAACCTTCTTATCATTTGGCATTCTAATGAATAGTTTATTAAAAAATTCTAGCCAACTTAACCCTCGCTGTGTTTTTATCTTTAGGCAGGTCAAATTTTACTTGTTTTGGTGATTTTTTAACTAATAATTCGTTAGTGTAATCCAATTGGAGACTAAAATAAGTCTTTTGTTAGCATAGTTCATTTCAATGACTCAAAATTAGGCACAAAATTTATAGTTTAGCTATTGATATACAATTTTGATGACATACAAACGTGATACTTTATTGTCTATGAATTTTCACATACTCCATTTTGATCACTTGTTCAACATTTTATTTGAAAATATTTTTAAAATAAAATTTTACATTATATAAGATTAAGTTATATAATATATAATAATATTTTTATAGAATATTATATTATATAATATATATAAATATTATGTTATATAGTAATAGTTTTTTTTACTAGAATAATTTAATAATATATATTAGTGCGTGGCATTCACTGCAAGGATGAATTAGGACACCTGACATATGGATCTGCTAGGTGTCCATTACATTAGAGGCCTATCTAGGTTATTTAAGGCAAAAGCAAAACACCCACTCTCTTATTTCTTTCGTTTTACAGTGCAACATGATGATGAAATATAAGTTTTAGTTCATAAAGGATTTGGATATATGCCCTTACAATATTATCAGGTCCACCAGATCAACATCTGCCTAAATCTAGCTATTTTAATGAAGAGCATGACCTTTTCAAGTTAGGTCATAGTCTATTATCAGGTATCACAATTAAAACTACATGCTTCTCTAAATATGCATGCAATAACTTGTTGCAGTTTCCTTTGATCTAAACATGTTTGTTATGTGGCATTGTTGGCTATAATTCTTTAGTAGATTGTATAGATGTCCTCAAATTAATTTATTTTATATTTGTCTTGGGAACCATTATGTTGTAGTAGGACAAATTTAAAAATGCAATATGCTTTCAAAATTTTCACTATTCTCATTCCCTTATATTCTTCCATTGCAAGCACATTAGAAGTGCACAATAGCTAGGAAAGAGAGAGGAGGACATAACACTCAGATGGTATTGGAAATCAGTCTTTTGTAATTATGCCCACCAATTTATAGCCACTAAACTGCATGGTGCAGTTCAATTCCACATTCGATTCCTCACCAAAAATAATTTTTATTTACTGGTCTCAGGCCACTGACCATTTCAACATCAAATTTTGAACAAGGATTATGTAGAGAGGAGGTTAGTCTTGTGTTAGTACAATAAAATAATCAAAATAACACACTAAAATACTAACACCTCTAGTCTAGACACTAGGGAGAGCATAGGTAACAAGCATGCATATGAAAACATAACTAAAACATAAATTAATTCACTCTTTTACTTTCCTTAGATATCCAAATGGCTTGTTGAAGTGGCTTGCTCAATTTGTGCATCAACAAATCTTCATCAATGGAGCTTTGTTGGCTTCACCTTTTCTTGGCACCTTGGCTTGATTATTTGGATTATGACTTTGATCATTATAACACTACATTATCAAAGCTTTTGAAGACATTCATGCATAATAACTTTGCACAAAAATAGCTTAAACGTCAATGGGTATGGCCTTGTATTTATAGCCTCAAAAGTTAACTTTCACCCAAGGTGAGTTAAGATTGAGTTTAAACATGAAATTGGTTCAAACTAACCCTAGGTGAGTTGAGGCTAACTCCAGTTGAGTAAAAATTTGTCATGTAATTATGATTTTTAATTACTAGGCATGGCTCTTAAATTAGATATATTAGGATATTTTGTAAGAGGTTGATAACTCATAAAAGCAATGATGAAAAAGCTTGATATTTTGAAATTTGAAATTTTTATTTTTAGACATGTTGGGTGAATATTTTGTCGTCAACTAACTGATGACAAAATGGGTATATCAGCCACATCACAGGGAGATTTACACCACAAAAAGTATGGGTTTACCAGATCTGAACGAAGTAAATCTCTCCTCTCATCAAGGGGAGGTTCCCTATCAATACTCGCATGCTAGATATATATATATATATATATATATATATATATATATATATATATATATAAAATTAAGCAGAAAATAACACATGGGGGTGGTATAACAACATCTACTTCTCTTTTTTCAGAAGTAATGTATAAAGAACAAAAGGGGGAAAATCTGATCTGCCGCTAACAACACTCCTCTTATTTCAAGAATGGTATTAAACAGAGAGCAAGAAATCACCTGAAGCAACAAAGTCACAAGAATGCTCACGCAAGCACAAAGTCTTTCGTAGCTTCTTCACAGATTCAGAACAAGTACAACCGTAGAGTAAAGTGAAGCACAAAGTCTTCACCTGAAACTACAAAAGATAAAAGAATCTCAAAGGTAAAAGCAGCACAAAGTCTATCTTCTACCCTCTAAAAGCGCCCTTAGATAATATCAACACATCCACTTTGCTTATTAAATCAGATAAACAAGAGGTTATCAGGAAAGAGAACATAAGAAACTATTTCTTAGACAACACAAATAACTTCAACACAAAGTCTGAAATCACCTGCTTCTCATTCATTCAACAAAATATGATTTACAAATCTGAGCACAAAGTCTCAAAAGTTGCTTCAATTTCGGCAGAGTGTTTGCTCTCAATTTTTCCAAGATAATTTACAAATGAGGTTTCCACTATATATAGGGAGAAAATCCTCAAAAATAAAAAATAATAAAATATATAAAATATCTTGGTCAAAGATGACTCATCTTTGACTTTTAGATATTTTCCAAAATATTTACACGTAATTACATATTTCAAAATTGCATGCACTTTGCACAAAACAGAAGTGCATAAGGATAGAAGAAGAGAGAAGGGGAGAGAGAGAGTCAATTCATTTTGGCTGTCAGGTTTCTTCAGATAAGCATCGTCCATGGCAATAGACACTTGAATTTCTATGACGTTTGGCACAAGTACGTTCTTGAAGATGACTCTTGCTCTGATCAATGCGTCCTTCAATGCTGTGATGGCTTTAGCATGGCCAGTTAACCTAGATTTTAGGTTTTCCAAAGTTAACTAAGCATCTAGAATGCTGTCCACCGAAAACATTGAGAAAGATATTTCTTCAAAATCTCTTCGAATCATTTCCTTGAAACTCTAAATCATCTCTTCTGGATTCTGAAGATCAGTGACTCCTTGATCTCAACATAGGAGTCCTTACTGGAGATGGCACCAACAGACATCAGAGTGCTCTTCTTGAGATTTTTCATTTTTTTCCTCTGCCGAGATCTTTCTCCAAACTGTCAATCTTTATTTTTAGTCTTCTTCATGGTCTTGGACTGCTTTAGAGAAATTTCAGTGACCTGGAAGAACATTTGCTGAAAAGACGTCGATGAAGAGGGACCCTTCACAGAAATTGCAGCAGGAACCATGATTATGCAATCAGAGGAAGAAAGTAGTGTTCTGAGAGAACTGCATGTTCGCTAGTCATGATCAGGGAGATGCATTTAAAAGGGATGAGACGCGAGCAGGTCGAAAAGAGGAAGAAAAAGGGGAGCAGGTGCAGAAAATGAAAAGAATGAAGATTTCTCTAGAGTTGGAGAAATGTGAATTCCAAATGCAAGGGCGGCAAAAATTGCTGCCCCTGCATCCTCCAGATGTAAGGGCAGCAAAAATTGCCACCCACAACACGGGCGGGAGAACAGAGATGGCGAACACTGCCGACGTCGGCAAACCTATCGACCACAGCAGAAATCGGCTGATGATGGCAGTATCGGTCATCGACGGCAAATTTACCACCCACTACACAGGCGGCGAAAAGGGGACCTAGAACACGGGTAAGGGTGGCAAAATTTGCCGCCCTTGTAGGCAAAAGTGCAGGGGCGGAAATTTGAGCTACCCTTGCAGGCAAAAGTGTAGGGGCTGCAATTTTAGCTGCCCTTGCAGGTAAAAGTGCAGGGGCAGTAAATTTTGCCACCCTTGCACAAAAAATGAAGAAAAATGTAGAGGCGGCAAAATTTGCCACCCTTGCACCGGGGAAATGGGAGAAAAGACCAAATCCAGAAGGAGTCTAGGAGAGAAAAAATTGGCTGGGACGAGATGGTAACCACTTCTCATCCTGAGGCCAAGGCGAAAAATGAATTCAAAATCCGTCTTGAAGAATGAACTGAGGGAGATGAAAAGATGAAACGGACAAGTTTCGTAGGGAAGTTCTAAAAATAAGCACAGCTGATTTTGGGAACAACATCTGGCTCCTGTTGGGGAACTACCTTCTATTGCAAAAAGTAATGAAGGGAGTAGAATCCATAATCTCCAGTGCCTTAGAAGCGTGCCATTGGGCCACGGAGTCAAGCTACTCAAAAATAAAGGCTTCAAAAATGAAAACAAAATGAATAAAACAAAGCTAAAGACTATACAAATATACAGGTGAATTTATTTGGTACTTCAAGAATCGAAGCACCTCAGATGCTGCCCTTTTAGAGGCAGTGGCAATGACGCTCTGTCTTGATAAACCAGCAAGAGGCCATTTTCTCCCCAGAATTGATGATGTGTAAATGGAAACCTCCACCAAAAAACTAACTTCATGTGCCATCCCTTTAGTTTTCTCCTCTTGCCCCACAACAAGTTTTGTCTTTTGACCTGAAAACCATGAATCTTTGTTTTCTTGGCGAAGAGTTCTTTTTCCTGATCATGATGCGCAATAGTATGGTCAGATACCATAATTGGTTGCTCTTCTGGCTCTATCCAGCCCCTGATTTGATTGTCCTCATTTGACACCCGCCACTGATTGGCACTATCAGGTCCACTTGTCATTATTTCAGTTGAACCAATTTCCTGCTTGGCATTCTCAAGGGCTTTAACAGGCTCTTCACGAACCTCTTTTGTGGTCAGAACATAATTACCCCTATGAGAGGACTCAAACAAAATTTGAGCCGCAGGAGATGACATTTGGGTGACCACGTACTTTGCCTCTCTCTTAGGGAGCAACCTTTGCATCACGCCTTTCACAGGGATCCTTGTCTGGGATAAGTCCATGCTCAATTCTCCTCTGACATCTTTGTAAAAGTTTCATCCAAGCAGAATGCCATATGAGGCTGGGATGTCAGCTACCAGCACTGTCATCTTAATCCTCTTGTCAGGGAACGCTGCAAATGCGAATTGGGCATCTTTGATTTGCCCCAATAGTGGTACTTGTTTGTTCTCCATGGAGAAACATCTCCCAAAAGTTTTAGTCAATGTGAGACCAAGAGATTCTGCCACTCTAGCAGGCATAACATTATCAGATGCACCAAAATTGATGATGCAGTTGCTCAGCTTGTGACCATTTATAAACAGAGAAACATAGAAAGGTTCTATTTTCTCAGGAGCAACTGGATGAGTCACGACAAGATTGTTCTGGGTGGATATATCTTTTGAGGGATCATGAGTTACCCTCAAAATTTCTTGTCCTGCAGGGACGACTGTACCTTTCACACATTTTGCCAACCTGTCCAACTGTTCAGGATGGGCTTGTAGAAATTCAAATTCAGACATTTGAATTTTAGTCTTTTTGGCATGCTCAATTATGTCAAATGTCTGATTTAGATGAGGGACAGAGGATGGGAGTTCACTCTTTTGGTTTTTGGGATGGGAAGGGCTGGTTTGCAAAGTTGAAGTAAAGGGGGCAGAGGTGCTTGGGGTGTGTACCTTTTCAATAGTCAATGGGTCCTTTGGTTGGAAGGGCAGAGTGGTTCCCCACTTGGCAATTGAAACTGCTGGCCGAGGTTGCTCCTCTGTCTTCTCTTTATTAGCTTGTCGGGCTGACTGTTTTTGGGACCAGGTGAATATGGCATATGATCCTTCAGTTGCATTCCCCTCACTTCTGGGTTCATCTTGATAATTTAGGTAGCCAATGACAGAGTCACTAGCTAATTCTTCTTCTTGCTCTCCAAAGAGATTAGCATCATATTGTTGTCCAACTCAGGTTGGAAAGGGGGAGCGCATTTTGTTTCTAGATATCCAACTGCTGAGTTGGTTGGAGGGGCTTCAAGGGCGAGGTTCCTCTGTGGGGGAGGAAGACGATTTGGCTGCCCTTGATTCCTAGCAACATTGGCTTGGTACGCTTGATTTTGAAATGTCCTCCTTGGCATATCTTGATTAGGAGAAGTAGACATAACTTGGGCCATCTGTCTTCTGAGAGCTAGCATTTCATTCGCTAACTTTTGTACCATAGAATCTGTAGTAGCTGTAGAAGGGCTTTCAACAGATGAAGGGAATTTATTTTTACTTGGGTCTTTTCTGATGTTACCTACCAGGATAAGATCATCCTCAATCTCAGTAGCCAAACTTTGAGCCAATGCTAAATCCATAGGGCCAGCTTGCCTTAACAGGAAACTTTAGGAAGCTACGAGTTGATGAAAAATCACTTGAGATTTTCCGGCGTGGGCTGAGCCACAGTCAGAATTCGGTTTCTCAACTTGTTGAATTTAGCTATGAAATCCCTCATGGGTTCCTGGGATTCTTTTTTCATCTGTGTTAGCTGAGCTAACAAAGCATGTGCATCTTCAACAAGTTTAAATCTAGCTTCAAATATGGACTTTAGTGTATTCCAGTCAATCACTGACCTGGCTTGCAAGTGATAGAACCAATCTGTAGCAGCACCTTGTAAAGTCTCCACAAAAAGTCTCACTGCTACATCTTCAAATTCGACACCAATTATGCCACATGCTATGGAGAAAGCAGCAATATGCTCATCAGGATGAACCTTTCCATCACCAAAAAACTTAAGAAATTTTTTTCTAGAACTACGAGGTAGTTCATGCAGAGGTGGGGTTAAATTAAGAGGGCCGAAGGAATTACCCCACGGGCCTTGAGCCATTATGATAAGAGGATGAAAAGGTGGGATAACAAACCTTGGTGGAGTGTTTATAGGTAGGCGGCGATTAATAGCAGGAAAAGAAGTTCTACCTTATGTTGGTGACGTGACAAGGCTAGAAGGAAAACTCCTAGACCGTTGAAGAGAAGCTGATGGAGGAAACAGATCAAAATTACTCTGTTGCACCAACTCAAACACAGGGTCAACAACGCCTTTAGATCTCTGACTTCTAGTGTAGCGTGGAGTTGCCAGGTTTTTAAAACAAAAATGGGACCGAAACTATTTCAAGTTGAAGCTTGAGGCTTCAAAATGCGCATTCTTCCTAGTGGCTCTAGTTTTGCAAACCAGATAATATAATGGAGGTAGCTGGTAAGGCTATAATGATGATGGGTAAGACATGAAACGGAGTCACCAGATTATGTAATGGATAAGGGTAGGGACTGCTTCAATCTAAAACTTGAGGTTTCAGACTGCACATCTGAGTCCCCAGTGGAGTCGCCAAAAATTGTTGCACGAAGCTGGGGGAAAAATAACAATGGGAAAGAACTGGAACTGCTCATTCTTTCCCCAATGGAGTCACCAAAAATTGTTGGGTGAATATTTTGTCATCAACTAACTGATGACAAAATGGGTATATCAGCCACATCACAGGGAGATTTACACCATGAAAAGTATGGGTTTACCAGATCTGAATGAAGTAAATCTCTCTTCTCATCAAGGGGAGGTTCCCTATCAATACTCACATGCTGGATATATATATATATATAATTAAGCAAAAATTAACACATGGGGGTGGTATAACAGCATCTACTTCTCTTTTTTTAGAAGTAATGTATAAAGAACAAAAGGGGGAAAATCCGATCTGCTGCTAACAACACTCCTCTTCTTTCAGGAATGGTATTAAACAGAGAGCAAGAAATCACCTGAAGCAACAAAGTCACAAGAACGCTCACGCAAGCACAAAGTCTTCCGTAGCTTCTTCACAGATTCAGAACAAGTACAACCGTAGAGTAAAGTGAAGCACAAAGTCTTCACCTGAAACTACAAAAGATAAAAGAATCTCAAAGGTAAAAGCAGCACAAAGTCTATCTTCTACCCTCTAGAAGCGCCCTTAGATAATATCAACACATCCACTTTGCTTATTAAATTAGATAAACAAGAGGTTATCAGGGAAGAGAACATAAGAAACTATTTCCTAGACAACACAGATAACTTCAACACAAAGTCTGAAATCACCTGCTTCTCATTCATTCAACAAAATATGATTTACAAATCTGAGCACAAAGTCTCAAAAGTTGCTTCAATTTCGGCAGAGTGTTTGCTCTCAATTTTTCCAAGATAATTTACAAATGAGGTTTCCACTATATATAGGGAGAAAATCCTCAAAAACAAAAAATAATAAAATATATAAAATATCTTGGTCAAAGATGACTCATCTTTGACTTTTAGATATTTTCCAAAATAGTTACACGTAATTACATATTTCAAAACTGCATGCACTTTGCACAAAATAGAAGTGCATAAGGATAGAAGAAGAGAGAAGGGGAGAGAGAGAGTCAATTCATTTTGGCTGCCAAGTTTCTTCAGATAAGCATCGTCCATGGCAATAGACGCTTGAATTTCTATGACGTTTGGCGTAGCTGCATTCTTGAAGATGACTCTTGCTCTAATCAATTCATCCTTCAATGCTGTGATGGCTTTAGCGTGGCCAGTTAACTTGGATTTTAGATTTTCCAAAGTTAACTGAGCATCTAGAATGCTGTCCACCGAAAACATTGAGAAAGATGCTTCTTCAAAATCTCTCTGAATCATTTCCTTGAAACTCTGAATCATCTCTTCTGGATTTTGAAGATCAGTGACTCCTTGATCTCAACATAGGAGTCCTTACTAGAGATGACAACAATAGACATCAGAGTGCTCTTCTTGAGATTTTTCATTTCTTTTCCTCTGCCGAGATCTTTCTCCAAACTGTCAATCTTTATTTTTAGTCTTCTTCATGGTCTTGGATTGCTTTAGAGAAATTTCAGTGACCTAGAAGAACATTTGCTAAAAAGACGTCGATGAAGAGGGACCCTTCACAAAAACTGCAGCAGGAACCATGATTGTGTAATAAGAGGAAGAAAGTAGTGATCTGAGAGAACTGCACGTTCGCTGGTCATGATCAGGGAGATGCATTTGAAAGGGATGAAACGCGAGCATGTCGAAAAGAGGAAGAAAAAGGGGAGCGGGCATAGAAAATGGAAAGAATGAAGATTTCTCCAGAGCTGGAGAAATGTGAGTTCCAGATGCAAGGGTGGCAAAAATTGCCGCCCCTGCATCCTCCAGATGTAAGGGCGGCAATTGGTGGGAGAACAGAGATGGCAAACACTGCCAACATCGGAAAAATTGCCAACCACGACAGACGAAAACCACCGACATCGGCAAACCTGCCGACCACGGCAGAAATTGGTTGACGATAGCAGTATCAGCAGTCGACGGCAAATTTACCGCCCACTGCACGGGTGGTGAAAAGGGGACGCAGAACACGAGTAAGGGCGGCAAAATTTGCCGCCCTTGCAGGAAAAAGTGCAGGGGCAGCGATTTTAGCTGCCCTTACAGGCAAAAGTGTAGGGGCGGCAATTTTAGCCAATCTTTTTATCGCGTCAGTAGACGGGCTCCTTAGCGGAATTTCTTCAGATCTTTTGAGCAGAATCCTGCGACAATAGGCAGGGGCCGAATGGCTACGGCTTCACTATTATAAACTCAAACTATTACAAACTCTACTTACAATATCTTTGAAAATTTTTGATTCACAGGATCCTTCGAGAAGGGCAAGTATTTCAACAGGAATTGGCTCTGGACTTTGGGTCATAGCACTAGGAAATTGCTCAGTAGCATATATGAGTCTTGGAATTCTGAGCCTTTCATTTTCAATGGTGAACATGATGCTTTTAGCAGTTGCACCATAGGGTGTGTATCTATCAATGAATGATCCTCCTAGGAGGATATCTATAGGCATCCTTTCAAGAGCGAAGAAGTCACAATGGAAGATTTTATTTTGGATTCTCAGGGCTTGCTGGTGTTTATACCTATTGCAAACAAAACTGTTACCCTGGATGTCTATGCTCTTATAAGCTAGACGCTCATCAAGTGTCTCCCAATCACTGATGAGTTGTGGCTTCGCAAAGGATAGAGAAGCTCCAGTATCAACTTGGGCATCGACATATCTACCATTTATTTCTAGTGTAAAGAACTGCGCAAATCTGCCATTGATCAAATGATTGAGATAGGCAGGTTGTGGTAGTTCTAAGGAAGGGATACTTGTACATACCAGTTTTTGCCTTCCTGGATCTTGGATGATGGTAGGTTCTTCATAGATGTCTTCTGGTAGTTCTGGCTCAGCTTCTTCTTCTTGTTGATTACTGCATTCGCCTTCAGGGCAGTAATCTTGGTCGGAATAGAAAATACTTCCGACATCATCTTCTGGTTCATAGCCATCTTCCCATGAGGGGTCTGCTGCAAGGACTGGTTCTTCGGCAGGCATGATCTGTTCCCAGATGGGTTCTCTGATTTCTCTTGGTGGATCTTTACAAGTGAACTTGTTTTTGATCCATGATTCACTTGGCTTGAACTGACTTGGATATTACACAGGAGGATTCTGGAGTCTGTGCATGGTTGGTGGCTATCGTGGCTGAGAGGGCTGTCTCCCTCTGGATGATTCTCCTCGAACAAAACCTCTTCCTCTAGGTCGTTCTGGTCGTTCAGGAACTTCATGGTGAGAACGGGACCAGGGACCATAAGCCTCATATGATTGTCTGGCTTCTCTGGGCCGATAAGGACGTGATCCTCTAAATCCTCGCTGCATATTTGTCATGGGTTGTTCTAAGTCGTCTGTGAGAGATTCAAGTTTTGCTGCGTCTTCATCGTCAGATGCTTCTTCAGGAAGATCTTCAAGGACAGGTTCAAATATGTCTTCTTGAAGATACAAGTCTTCATCTACGTCTATAACATCCCACCACGCGGCTGCGTTGGAAGAAAAAACAGCTTTGACGGCTGGATTTTTGCAAGAACAATTGGGGGCAATGTGACCAGGTTGCCGGCAAATGTAACAAATGGGCTTATTGGGAGTAGGACGAGCCTGTTGACGACGACGGAGGAACCGGTGAGGAGGTGCATAGGAATGGCGCTTAAGAAAAGAACGGCGCTTATAAGAGAGGCGACGGCGTCGTTGCTTCTGTTGCTTGCGAGATTGGATGTAAGGCCGACATCCAAAAGGAGCAATTTCTGGAAACAAAGGAGCAATGGCTGCTGCTTGGTGTTTATTAAGCTTTTGCATGGAACGGGTCTCAGAAACTAATAACATGATTTGTTGTTGAGTAAAATCAATGAGGTCAGAAAGAGCAAGGTTAGAAAGCTCAAGACCTTTTAAGTCAATATAGGCTAAGACTCGGTCAATTAAATTGTAAGGCATGGCCTGGAGAAATTTCATTTTGATTTCGACAGAACTATGGCACTGGCTTTCATAAGCAAGCTTTCGGAATTGCATAGCAAAAGACTGGAATTGTTTGAGATCGCACAATTCCATTTTCATTAGCCATTTTTTAGTTTCTAATTGTCGATTAGCAGCAGGAGGAGCAAACTCATCAATTAGCAATTTGTACAAGGCATTTAAAGAATCAGGTTGATTATGGACAAGGGCATATTGCTGGTCAGCAGGGATACTATCCCACCAATGATTAGTAATTCCCCAAAGATATTTTACAGCAAAACAAGTGGTACCTGCTTGGTCAAGGTGAGCTTGGACAGCAAGTACACATATAGTATTGCACCAACTGGCAATTTCATTGAGGGGATTAATCAATTCATCAATATTCAAATACCAGGGTTGTAAATGTACATGGGTACGCTGCATGAGAGAATGACCATGAGATTTTTTGGCAGTAGAAAAAGAAAGTCCAAAAGAGACTGAGCAGAAGGGTCTGGAAGACGACTCGGCCTTTTGATCTTCTTTTGATAACCAGTTTAAACTATCATCTAGGTTATCTATTTTAGAATCAATGGATTCTACTTTCTTCTGTATTTTATTTACAGTGTCTTTGATTTCTATTACATCTCTACATAAGTCATCAAAATTTTCTGCGAGATGAGAATTGAACCTGGAGACATAGTTCCTCTGTTTGAATTCGTTGGAAGGATTTTCATATGCGGCAGCAAAATATTGAACAGTGCCTGCAGCATGTCGATAGACACCCTTTGCTGGTGGCCATCTTCCTCCTCTATAAAGAGTGATTGTGTCTTCTGTAAAGAAATCAAGACTATCTTCGCGAGGAAGACTCATTAAAGTATGAGGAAGATCTTTCCCCAAATTAACTTCTTCATCCTCTATTAAGATATGACCTGTTTTGACGGATCTACGGGATGAGGACGTAGATGGTCTTATGGGAAAACTTTGAGTAGATCTCATAGACAATGATCTAGGCAGAATATTAACAGATCTACCATCACTTTGATGTACAGTGGCTTGTTTATAGACATTAGAAGCCTTCAAAGCCGGTGGCTTGAACGAACTGGATTCCTTTTCAAGATCTGTTTCTGTTATTTCAATATCCGGGCAATCGGTCAACTGATCAGGAATAAAAGGAGGCATTTCATACATTCCTTCAATTTCAGACTCATTCATAATTTCTACGGTAGAAGTGGAAGGTATTTTCCCAAATTCCATTGTGGGGAGAGAAAGTTCTGGTATGCGAGTAATTTCTGGTAAGGGAAGAAATATGCAGAGATAAAATGGCCTATGACAAAATGGATAAACGGCCTGAGACTCGATGCAATAGATTCCCAAAGAAATTAACAGAGCAAAGAAACTTTCAAATCTGGTCCACGAAAAGAGAGAAATGAATCACAACTTACAAAGAAATATGAAGAACTGAAACTTATATGGATTTAGACTTGGCTCTGATACCAATCTTTTTATCACGTCAGTAGACGGGCTCCTTAGCGGAATTTCTTCAGATCTTTTGAGCAGAATCCTGCGACAGTAGGCAGGGGCCGAATGGCTACATACCAATCTTTTTATCGCGTCAGTAGACGGGCTCCTTAGCGGAATTTCTTCAGATCTTTTGAGCAGAATCCTGCGACAGTAGGCAGGGGCCGAATGGCTACGGCTTCACTATTATAAACTCAAACTATTACAAACTCTACTTACAATATCTTTGAAAATTTTTGATTCACAGGATCCTTCGAGAAGGGCAAGTGAAGAGCATACTCTTTTCAAAGCTACTATATTTTTACTCAGTAAATATTTCGATGAAAATTTTTCGATGATCTATACTAAGAACTAAGGCCTATATATAGCATTTGGAGAGGTCCTGCCTGCTTGCTAGCAAGGCGGTGTCTGTCTCGTCATGCTTTACAGCTGTGGCTACAGAGAGATGCTATTGGACCCACCACTTGATTGATGAGTCGGTGATGATGACGATGAGGCCATGGGCTGTGGGCCCAACATGTCTTTCGCTTCATTGAATAAGTCATCTTCGGTTATGGGCTGGAAAAGACATCTTATCTGAAAAGTAGATTGGAGTTTGTAATAGTTTGAGTTTATAATAGTGAAGCCGTAGCCATTCAGCCCCTGCCTACTGTCGCAGGATTCTGCTCAAAAAATCTGAAGAAATTCCGCTAAGGAGCCCGTCTACTGACGCGATAAAAAGATTGGTATCAGAGCCAAGTCTAAATCCATATAAGTTTCAGTTCTTCATATTTCTTTGTAAGTTGTGATTCATTTCTCTCTTTTCGTGGACCAGATTTGAAAGTTTCTTTGCTCTGTTAATTTCTTTGGGAATCTATTGCATCGAGTCTCAGGCCGTTTATCCATTTTGTCATAGGCCATTTTATCTCTGCATATTTCTTCCCTTACCAGAAATTACTCGCATACCAGAACTTTCTCTCCCCACAATGGAATTTGGGAAAATACCTTCCACTTCTACCGTAGAAATTATGAATGAGTCTGAAATTGAAGGAATGTATGAAATGCCTCCTTTTATTCCTGATCAGTTGACCGATTGCCCGGATATTGAAATAACAGAAACAGATCTTGAAAAGGAATCCAGTTTGTTCAAGCCACCGGCTTTGAAGGCTTCTAATGTATATAAACAAGCCACTGTACATCAAAGTGATGGTAGATCTGTTAATATTCTGCCCAGATCATTGTCTATGAGATCTACTCAAAGTTCTCCCACAAGACCATCTACGTCCTCATCCCGTAGATCCGTCAAAATAGGTCATATCTTAATAGAGGATGAAGAAGTTAATTTGGGGAAAGATCTTCCTCATACTTTAATGAGTCTTCCTCGCGAAGATAGTCTTGATTTCTTTACAGAAGACACAGTCACTCTTTATAGAGGAGGAAGATGGCCACCAGCAAAGGGTGTCTATCGACATGCTGCAGGCACTGTTCAATATTTTGCTGCCGCATATGAAAATCCTTCCAACGAATTCAAACAGAGGAACTATGTCTCCAGATTCAATTCTCATCTCGCAGAAAATTTTGATGACTTATGTAGAGATGTAATAGAAATCAAAGACACTGTAAATAAAATACAGAAGAAAGTAGAATCCATTGATTCTAAAATAGATAACCTAGATGATAGTTTAAACTGGTTATCAAAAGAAGATCAAAAGGCCGAGTCGTCTTCCAGACCCTTCTGCTCAGTCTCTTTTGGACCTTCTTTTTCTACTGCCAAAAAATCTCATGGTCATTCTCTCATGCAGCGTACCCATGTACATTTACAACCCTGGTATTTGAATATTGATGAATTGATTAATCCCCTCAATGAAATTGCCAGTTGGTGCAATACTATGCGTGTACTTGCTGTCCAAGCTCACCTTGACCAAGCAGGTACCACTTGTTTTGCTGTAAAATATCTTTGGGGAATTACTAATCATTGGTGGGATAGTATCCCTGCTGACCAGCAATATGCCCTTGTCCATAATCAACCTGATTCTTTAAATGCCTTGTACAAATTGCTAATTGATGAGTTTGCTCCTCCTGCTGCTAATCGACAATTAGAAACTAAAAAATGGCTAATGAAAATGGAATTGTGCGATCTCAAACAATTCCAGTCTTTTGCTATGCAATTCTGAAAGCTTGCTTATGAAAGCCAGTGCCATAGTTCTGTCGAAATCAAAATGAAATTTCTCCAGGCCATGCCTTACAATTTAATTGACCGAGTCTTAGCCTATATTGACTTAAAAGGTCTTGAGCTTTCTAACCTTGCTCTTTCTGACCTCATTGATTTTACTCAGCAATAAATCATGTTATTAGTTTCTGAGACCCGTTCCATGCAAAAGCTTAATAAACACCAAGCAGCAGCCATTGCTCCTTTGTTTCCAGAAATTGCTCCTTTTGGATGTCGGCCTTACATCCAATCTCGCAAGCAACAGAAGCAACGACGTCGTCGCCTCTCTTATAAGCGCCGTTCTTTTCCTAAGCGCCATTCTTATGCGCCTCCTCACCGGTTCCTCCGTCGCCATCAACAGGCTCGTCCTACTCCCAATAAGCCCATTTGTTACATTTGCCGGCAACCTAGTCACATTGCCCCCAATTGTTCTTGCAAAAATCCAGTCGTCAAAGCTGTTTTTTCTTCCAACGCAGCCGCGTGGTGGGATGTTATAGACGCAGATGAAGACTTGTATCTTCAAGAAGACATATTTGAACCTGTCCTTGAAGATCTTCCTGAAGAAGCATCTGACGATGAAGACGCAGCAGAACTTGAATCTCTCACAGACGACTTAGAACAACCCATGACAAATATGCAGCGAGGATTTAGAGGATCACGTCCTTATCGGCCCAGAGAAGCCAGACAATCATATGAGGCTTATGGTCCCTGGTCCCGTTCTCACCATGAAGTTCCTGAATGACCAGAACGACCTAGAGGAAGAGGTTTTGTCCGAGGAGAATCATCCAGAGGGAGACAGCCCTCTCAGCCACGACAGCCACCAACCATGCACAGACTCCAGAATCCTCCTGTGCAATATCCAAGTCAGTTCAAGCCAAGTGAATCATGGATCAAAAACAAGTTCACTTGTAAAGATCCACCAAGAGAAATCAGAGAACCCATCTGGGAACAGATCATGCCTGCCGAAGAACCAGTCCTTGCAGCAGACCCCTCATGGGAAGATGGCTATGAACCAGAAGATGATGTCGGAAGTATTTTCTATTCCGACCAAGATTACTGCCCTGAAGGCGAATGCAGTAATCAACAAGAAGAAGAAGCTGAGCCAGAACTACCAGAAGACATCTATGAAGGACCTACCATCATCCAAGATCCAGGAAGGCAAAAACTGGTATGTACAAGTATCCCTTCCTTAGAACTACCACAACCTGCCTATCTCAATCATTTGATCAATGGCAGATTTGCGCAGTTCTTTACACTAGAAATAAATGGTAGATATGTCGATGCCCAAGTTGATACTGGAGCTTCTCTATCCTTTGCGAAGTCACAACTCATCAGTGATTGGGAGACACTTGATGAGTGTCTAGCTTATAAGAGCATAGACATCCAGGGTAACAGTTTTGTTTGCAATAGGTATAAACACCAGCAAGCCCTGAGAATCCAAAATAAAATCTTCCATTGTGACTTCTTCGCTCTTGAAAGGATGCCTATAGATATCCTCCTAGGAGGATCATTCATTGATAGATACACACCCTATGGTGCAACTGCTAAAAGCATCATGTTCACCATTGAAAATGAAAGGCTCAGAATTCCAAGACTCATATATGCTACTGAGCAATTTCCTAGTGCTATGACCCAAAGTCCAGAGCCAATTCCTGTTGAAATACTTGCCTTAGGTGAAAAGATTAAGTCTACTATCTGTTCGGAAAACCCGCAACAGTTTTGGGCTAAATCCATGCCTGAAATGGAAATAAAGATCTTAGAAGGCAAACATATGAAGATAGGTAAGAAAATTCCTATCCCAGCACAGGACTATTCAGATATGGAAACCCAGATACAAGATCTGGAAAAGAATGGTTTTATTGAGAAATCCACCTCTCCATTTTGCTGTTATGCATTCATGGTAAATAAGCATTCTGAACAAAAGAGAGGAAAGAAACGAATGGTCATTAATTATAGACCATTAAATGTTATCACCGAACCATTCCCATATCCAATCCCTGATAAAAGCTATCTTTTAGAGAAAGTTGCAGCTTGTAAATACTTCTCTCAATTTGATTGCAAATCAGGTTTCTATCAGATCAGGGTCAAGGAAGCAGACAGAGTCAAGATAGCCTTCAGCTGCCCTTTCGGCCATTATCAATGGACTGTCATGCCATTTGGGTTAATGAATGCGCCAGCCTACTATCAGGCGCATATGGATAAGATTTTTGAAGGCACCTCTCAATTTCTCTGTGTATATATAGATGATATTTTGATTTTTAGCAATTCTTTAGAGGAACATACTGCTCACCTCTCCAGGTTTCTACAGTTGGCTACTAATGCAGGAATAGTGCTTTCTGAAACAAAAATACAGTTATGCACTACAGAATGTAATTTCCTCGGAATGGTCATCCGAGATTCAAAACTGCAAATACAGCCACATATAAAAGAAAAGATCATCAGTTTTCCCGAGCATCTTGACAAAGCTCAGGTACAAGCTTTTCTGGGATTACTCAACTATTTAAACAGTTTTTATCCCAATGCAGGAGAAGATAGATTTGCTCTGCAGGAATTATTGCAGAAAAAGAAAGCATTCCGATGGGAACAAAAACATACAAAAGCTGTCCAGAAAATTAAAGCAAAAGTTGCATCTCTGCCAGCTCTTCATATCCCCAGATCTCAGGAAATGAAAGTTTATACTGATGCATCTGATCTCTCATGGGGAGGAGTACTTGTTTCAGTTGTACATAATGTAGAATTTGTGTGTGAGTTTGCTAGTGGTGTTTTTAGTAGTGATGTACTGAAATGGATTTCCTCTGACAAGGAAATTTATGCTGTAAAGAAATGTCTGGAAAAATTTATGCTTAAATTGTTGCATCTGCCACATTTCACAATCGTAACTGACTGCACCCGATTCTTAACCTTTCGTGAAAAAGATCATGGTCAGAAGGATGGTCGTGGTAAGTATGTCAGGTGGCAAGCATTTTTCCACCAATTCAATTTTTCAGTACAACATATAGAAGGTAAGAATAATGTAATCGCTGATTGGCTAAGTAGAAATCCGCCTGCTACACTTATGCATCAGCCTGCACCTGCACCAGGTTTTAATTTGACAAGAATTCTTAATCAGGCTTTTGATTCTATGAATCCCCTGATTCAAGAACAAATCTTACGAGAAGGCATGCATCCTAGGTTCACCCGGATTTCTTATGCAGCTGCACAAGACCTTCAGATGTCTGCAGCAGTCCGAATACAGGCCAACCGTCGAAACAACACGGGAGTCATCACTATTGATAGGCTGAACAATGAATACCTGTATGAACGATTCACTGATTCACTGATTTACTGATTTAGTGAATCGTTCATATAGGTATTCACTGTTCAGCCTATCAATAGTGATGACTCCCGTGTTGTTTCGACGGTTGGCCTGTATTCGGACTGCTGCAGACATCTGAAGGTCTTGTGCAGCTGCATAAGAAATCCGGGTGAACCGAGGATGCATGCCTTCTCGTAAGATTTGTTCTTGAATCAGGGGATTCATAGAATCAAAAGCCTGATTAAGAATTCTTGTCAAATTAAAACCTGGTGCAGGTGCAGGCTGATGCATAAGTGTAGCAGGCAGATTTCTACTTAGCCAATCAGCTATTACATTATTCTTACCTTCTATATGTTGTACTGAAAAATTGAATTGGTGGAAAAATGCTTGCCACCTGACATACTTACCACGACCATCCTTTCGACCATGATCTTTTTCACGAAAGGTTAAGAATCGGGTGCAGTCAGTTACAATTGTGAAATGTGGCAGATGCAACAATTTAAGCATAAATTTTTCCAGACATTTCTTTACAGCATAAATTTCCTTGTCAGAGGAAATCCATTTCAGTACATCACTACTAAAAACACCACTAGCAAACTCACACACAAATTCTACATTATGTACAACTGAAACAAGTACTCCTCCCCATGAGAGATCAGATGCATCAGTATAAACTTTCATTTCCTGAGATCTGGGGATATGAAGAGCTGGCAGAGATGCAACTTTTGCTTTAATTTTCTGGACAGCTTCTGTATGTTTTTGTTCCCATCGGAATGCTTTCTTTTTCTGCAATAATTCCTGCAGAGCAAATCTATCTTCTCCTGCATTGGGATAAAAACTGTTTAAATAGTTGAGTAATCCCAGAAAAGCTTGTACCTGAGCTTTGTCAAGATGCTCGGGAAAACTGATGATCTTTTCTTTTATATGTGGCTGTATTTGCAGTTTTGAATCTCGGATGACCATTCCGAGGAAATTACATTCTGTAGTGCATAACTGTATTTTTGTTTCAGAAAGCACTATTCCTGCATTAGTAGCCAACTGTAGAAACCTGGAGAGGTGAGCAGTATGTTCCTCTAAAGAATTGCTAAAAATCAAAATATCATCTATATATACACAGAGAAATTGAGAGGTGCCTTCAAAAATCTTATCCATATGCGCCTGATAGTAGGCTGGCGCATTCATTAACCCAAATGGCATGACAGTCCATTGATAATGGCCGAAAGGGCAGCTGAAGGCTGTCTTGACTCTGTCTGCTTCCTTGACCCTGATCTGATAGAAACCTGATTTGCAATCAAATTGAGAGAAGTATTTACAAGCTGCAACTTTCTCTAAAAGATAGCTTTTATCAGGGATTGGATATGGGAATGGTTCGGTGATAGCATTTAATGGTCTATAATTAATGACCATTCGTTTCTTTCATCTCTTTTGTTCAGAATGCTTATTTACCATGAATGCATAACAACAAAATGGAGAGGTGGATTTCTCAATAAAACCATTCTTTTCCAGATCTTGTATCTGGGTTTCCATATCTGAATAGTCCTGTGCTGGGATAGGAATTTTCTTACCTATCTTCATATGTTTGCCTTCTAAGATCTTTATTTCCATTTCAGGCATGGATTTAGCCCAAAACTGGTGCGGGTTTTCCGAACAGATAGTAGACTTAATCTTTTCACCTAAGGCAAGTATTTCAACAGGAATTGGCTCTGGACTTTGGGTCATAGCACTAGGAAATTGCTCAGTAGCATATATGAGTCTTGGAATTCTGAGCCTTTCATTTTCAATGGTGAACATGATGCTTTTAGCAGTTGCACCATAGGGTGTGTATCTATCAATGAATGATCCTCCTAGGAGGATATCTATAGGCATCCTTTCAAGAGCGAAGAAGTCACAATGGAAGATTTTATTTTGGATTCTCAGGGCTTGCTGGTGTTTATACCTATTGCAAACAAAACTGTTACCCTAGATGTCTATGCTCTTATAAGCTAGACGCTCATCAAGTGTCTCCCAATCACTGATGAGTTGTGGCTTCGCAAAGGATAGAGAAGCTCCAGTATCAACTTGGGCATCGACATATCTACCATTTATTTCTAGTGTAAAGAACTGCACAAATTTGCCATTGATCAAATGATTGAGATAGGCAGGTTGTGGTAGTTCTAAGGAAGGGATACTTGTACATACCAGTTTTTGCCTTCCTGGATCTTGGATGATGGTAGGTTCTTCATAGATGTCTTCTGGTAGTTCTGGCTCAGCTTCTTCTTCTTGTTGATTACTTCATTCGCCTTCAGGGCAGTAATCTTGGTCGGAATAGAAAATACTTCCGACATCATCTTCTGGTTCATAGCCATCTTCCCATGAGAGGTCTGCTGCAAGGACTGGTTCTTCGGCAGGCATGATCTGTTCCCAGATGGGTTCTCTGATTTCTCTTGGTGGATCTTTACAAGTGAACTTATTTTTGATCCATGATTCACTTGGCTTGAACTGACTTGGATATTGCACAGGAGGATTCTGGAGTCTGTGCATGGTTGGTGGCTGTCGTGGCTGAGAGGGCTGTCTCCCTCTGGATGATTCTCCTCGGACAAAACCTCTTCCTCTAGGTCATTCTGGTCGTTCAGGAACTTCATGGTGAGAACGGGACCAGGGACCATAAGCCTCATATGATTGTCTGGCTTCTCTGGGCCGATAAGGACGTGATCCTCTAAATCCTCGCTGCATATTTGTCATGGGTTGTTCTAAGTCGTCTGTGAGAGATTCAAGTTCTGCTGCGTCTTCATCGTCAGATGCTTCTTCAGGAAGATCTTCAAGGACAGGTTCAAATATGTCTTCTTGAAGATACAAGTCTTCATCTGCGTCTATAACATCCCACCACGCGGCTGCGTTGGAAGAAAAAACAGCTTTGACGGCTGGATTTTTGCAAGAACAATTGGGGGCAATGTGACCAGGTTGCCGGCAAATGTAACAAATGGGCTTATTGGGAGTAGGACGAGCCTGTTGACGGCGATGGAGGAACCGGTGAGGAGGCGCATAGGAATGGCGCTTAGGAAAAGAACGACGCTTATAAGAGAGGCGACGACGTCGTTGCTTCTGTTGCTTACGAGATTGGATGTAAGGCCGACATCCAAAAGGAGCAATTTCTGGAAACAAAGGAGCAATGGCTGCTGCTTGGTGTTTATTAAGCTTTTGCATGGAACGGGTCTCAGAAACTAATAACATGATTTGTTGCTGAGTAAAATCAATGAGGTCAGAAAGAGCAAGGTTAGAAAGCTCAAGACCTTTTAAGTCAATATAGGCTAAGACTCGGTCAATTAAATTGTAAGGCATGGCCTGGAGAAATTTCATTTTGATTTCGACAGAACTATGGCACTGGCTTTCATAAGCAAGCTTTCGGAATTGCATAGCAAAAGACTGGAATTGTTTGAGATCGCACAATTCCATTTTCATTAGCCATTTTTTAGTTTCTAATTGTCGATTAGCAGCAGGAGGAGCAAACTCATCAATTAGCAATTTGTACAAGGCATTTAAAGAATCAGGTTGATTATGGACAAGGGCATATTGCTGGTCAGCAGGGATACTATCCCACCAATGATTAGTAATTCCCCAAAGATATTTTACAGCAAAACAAGTGGTGCCTGCTTGGTCAAGGTGAGCTTGGATAGCAAGTACATGCATAGTATTGCACCAACTGGAAATTTCATTGAGGGGATTAATCAATTCATCAATATTCAAATACCAGGGTTGTAAATGTACATGGGTACGCTGCATGAGAGAATGACCATGAGATTTTTTGGCAGTAGAAAAAGAAGGTCCAAAAGAGACTGAGCAGAAGGGTCTGGAAGACGACTCGGCCTTTTGATCTTCTTTTGATAACCAGTTTAAACTATCATCTAGGTTATCTATTTTAGAATCAATGGATTCTACTTTCTTCTGTATTTTATTTACAGTGTCTTTGATTTCTATTACATCTCTACATAAGTCATCAAAATTTTCTGCGAGATGAGAATTGAACCTGGAGACATAGTTCCTCTGTTTGAATTCGTTGGAAGGATTTTCATATGCGGCAGCAAAATATTGAACAGTGCCTGCAGCATGTCGATAGACACCCTTTGCTGGTGGCCATCTTCCTCCTCTATAAAGAGTGACTGTGTTTTCTGTAAAGAAATCAAGACTATCTTCGCGAGGAAGACTCATTAAAGTATGAGGAAGATCTTTCCCCAAATTAACTTCTTCATCCTCTATTAAGATATGACCTGTTTTGACGGATCTATGGGATGAGGACGTAGATGGTCTTGTGGGAGAACTTTGAGTAGATCTCATAGACAATGATCTGGGCAGAATATTAACAGATCTACCATCACTTTGATGTACAGTGGCTTGGCCTTTGAGTTTAGGCAAGACATGTTTGAGCCAATCTAATTTCCATTCAGCTGGAATTTCAACAGACTCTATATGTCCTTTTTGTAATTGTACTGTACCACTGAGTCTTCTTGCCAGAGGCAGATTCTCTAAGATTTTGGGATGGTTGGTGTTGGTCATGCTATATAAGACAGAAATATTGACAGTAGCATACTGGAATTCACCAAACATTTCGAGACCATACACAGAAGTGAACAAACCCCAACAATCTAGAGATCCATGTTTTACTTCTTTGCAGCCTTTGTCACGGACTGCAACTGATAGATTAGGACAAAATTCAAAACAAATAACATTATCGTCATTAAGACGACCAAGACTAGATAGCTGACACGAATGTTTAAAACTTACTTGACGACGGTCACACAGAGCTAGATACATAACTGGTTTTATATTTGATGGAATCAAAGGTTTAATATAAATACGAATCAGACCAAAATGCACAAATTTGACATCCTTATGAGAACGAATATATAGGATTTCAGGTTCTGGAAGTAAAGGAAGTAAATTTGTTTGGAAGGTCTTTTTGGGCTGATAACACAAATTAAGTTCTACAGACTTAATTCTAGGTTTGACAAATGATAAATAAGTACTGTTATACAAAAACTTAGACTTGACTAATTCTGCTTGTTTATAGACATTAGAAGCCTTCAAAGCCGGTGGCTCGAACGAACTGGATTCCTTTTCAAGATCTGTTTCTGTTATTTCAATATCCGGGCAATCGGTCAACTGATCAGGAATAAAAAGATTGGTATCAGAGCCAAGTCTAAATCCATATAAGTTTCAGTTCTTCATATTTCTTTGTAAGTTGTGATTCATTTCTCTCTTTTTGTGGACCAGATTTGAAAGTTTCTTTGCTCTGTTAATTTCTTTGGGAATCTATTGCATCGAGTCTCAGGCCGTTTATCCATTTTGTCATAGGCCATTTTATCTCTGCATATTTCTTCCCTTACCAGAAATTACTCGCATACCAGAACTTTCTCTCCCCACAATGGAATTTGGGAAAATACCTTCCACTTCTACCGTAGAAATTATGAATGAGTCTGAAATTGAAGGAATGTATGAAATACCTCGCCCTTGCAGGCAAAAGTGTAGGGGCGGCAAATTTTGCCGTCCTTGCACAAAAAATGAAGAAAAATGTAGAGGCGGCAAAATTTGCCACCCTTGCACAGGGGAAATGGGAGAAAAGACCAACTCTGGAAGGAGTCTAGGAGAGGAAAAATTGGCTGGGACGAGATGGTAACCACTTCTCGTCCCGAGGCCAAGGCAAAAAATGAATTTAAAATCCGTCTTGAAGAACGAACTGAGGGAGACGAAAAGATGAAACGGATAAGTTTCGTAGGAAAGTTCTAAAAATAAGCACAACTGATTTTGGGAACAACAAGACATTCATTAATTTCAAATAGATAATTAAACTAAGCATTTAATCTTATTTAATTAGTTAATTTATTTTGATTAACATTTTAGCTATTTCAATATTTGATCAAGTGTCCCACTTAATGAGTCCATATGCCAAATTTCTAGTTGTTAGATTGTAAGGTGATTACGGATGAATTTGTGAGAGGTTATTATTGTATACAAGATAATATCTCAAATAGGGATGCCTCAACATGATTTTGAGAATTGATGAATAGTCAAAATTAGGATGTTCAATGATTCTTAAGCTTAATTTGTAATAGTTGGTAGGAATCAATCTGAAGTCTAGTCGGGAGTCAGTTATAGCTGAAATTAGGTGTTATAGTTTGCCCTTGTTTGGGAAGACATTGCAAGCTATAGGCACAATAACATCTTCTCAAATAATGAAAAGGCTGTGTATGCCTAATTCCCCAAGAGGTGATGGATGAGCTATGGATGCCCCCTCGAGGGAGTGGTCGACAAAAAGGGTCAATGATTGGTCCATCAAAATAATGAAATGATGGAACCAAAAGGTAAAAAGGGTGGAAAAGATTGATTTTCCCACATGCAGTTATAATTAGTGGCATAGTGAGTTTCCTTGTTTGGAGAGATGAAAAATGATGATTTGCCTAAAGGTGGCTATAATAATTAGCATAATAAGGTAAAAAGGTAATGATTTTCCCACATGTGGTTATAATCATTAAAATAAAAATAATGGTTTGCCCATAGGTGGTTATAATCATTGACAAGATAAAACCATGTCCTAATTAGGTGAATATAGATAATAATTTGCCCAAAGGTGGTTAAAATCATTAGCACAATGAAATCTTGCCCAGTTGGGTAGAGAATGATAATGATTTGCCTAAAGGTAGTTATAATCATTAACATCCAAATAGATTCAAACACAAAAATATGGTTATAATAATTTGTATGGTAGTGTGGATTGAAACATAATTATTTTGTTAAAGGCAGTTAGAATCATTGGTACTATAGGTGGGATAATATGGTAAATTATATAAGGTCGCTTACGTGCTGAATTTGTACTCATAAAGTAAGAATAAGCTGTTATGGAGGAGAAAGATGAATTTGAGAAACCTACTAGTATGGAGATACACGTCCTAACTAGCAAGGATGTAAAATTATTTTGTTAGGTAATTACTCTATATTTGGGTAATGATTGTGATAGATCGGGAGTTTTTAAGGTAACAAAGGAGAAGTAACATGGCCTCATTATTTGTAAGATTTCTCGAGGTGATTTTTGTTATAGCACACAATGGTAGGCATCATGATTTAAAACACCATGATAACTTAGCCTAAATATGCATAAGGATTGACACATGATCCCATAAACATTCAAAAACAATGTACCAATGATAAAAACCATGATGACAATATTGATGTATGAATATGGATAAATTTAAGTATAATGTGCAAGGAATCACCTAATAAATGCATATAGACTAAGTCAAAGCACAACAATGGAAGTAAATAAATAAGCAAACAAATATAAATACAACAAAACATAAAGAAATGGAAAATAAAGATAGAACAAAATAAAATAATGAGAACAAAATGAAATAAACACAAAAAAAAGTTAATCATAATGTTAGTGAAAATGACACAACGACACAAAAAAAAGAACAAACAATGCCCCTAGGCTATAGGAGATAATGTCACAAACAAAATGGGGGAATAAAAGAAAAGGAAGGGGTAATTGAGATGACTTCAGATACAATAGGCAAGTGGATGTTGCCTACATAGTTCTATGGACACAAGGTCCAACATGAAATTCAGGCCAAATGTAGTTCTCCTACGATATAGGATAGAAGAAAATAATGATGATAAAAACATGATTATGTTATAGAGGAATATGGGAATAGACTAACAAAATAGTGAGAGCATTTAAATGATTTCTCACAAAATGGTGAGAGCATAAAATCTTAGGCTAAATTAGGATGGAGAAACTAAATGACAAGTGGTTTCTTGTGAAATAACTAGGGGTCCCATAATTCTTAAAAAAAAAGTGGTCGATTTGGTGATTGTTAGGCTATTTTAAGATCTTTTACAAATGTTTATATAATTTAAAAAGTGTCTCAAATTTATTGAGAATGATGAGATATTATATGGCTCAACTTGCAAAATGGTGAGAGCGTTCAAACTTGGAAATTGCTCGTAAAAGGGTGAGAGCGTGGAAAAGGATGACCACACTGACCTCAATGTGAATCGAGTATAGACTATATATTCCCAATAAGATCTCAAGTCACTATAGCTTTGTCGTGTAATATAGGAATTAAACTAGGTAGCAACAAGTTCTCAAATTAGGCAAATGGCATAGTATGGCATCACAATGGCAAGGTGGGATTCAAGGCATGATAAAGGTATTGTTCATAATTTTCCCATAAGCGGTTATAATTAGGAAATAATGGCATAAGTCAATGATACTAATTTACCCACAATCATTTATAATTAGTAAAACAATGTGAAACACTGATTTTCCCAAAGGTAGTTATAATCAAGAATACTTAGAATGAAATGAAACAAGAAATGAAGGATGAAACTATCGAACCATTATTGTATTAGTCCAAGATATTAATTTTGTCTAGAATACTAAATCAAATGCTAAAACTTGATCTAAATCCTCACATTGAAGGTGATTGAAGAACCAATGGAATAGAACCAAGGTCAAAGGGGTTGGAGATGGAGAGTAAAAACAAATTTTGGTCAAATAGGGAAGGTATGGTAGAATGGTATAGGGTATAGTACAAATATTAATGTCGATATTATGGTACAATAGAAATGGGCTTCATAGACAATAATTGTTGAGAGAAGAAAACAAATAAGTAAAGCTATGTAGGATATTCTTCGGATATTCATGCATAATGTATTCAGTTGTCACATATATGTATTTTGTCCTATCCTCCATGACTTGTAAAAGGATAAAAGATGAACAATCTCCTCTTTTGATGCCAAAGTACAAAAAGAATGTGAACAGTTAGGGATTGTAAATGACTATAAATATGTATGCTTGTATGAAGAAGATGATGAACCTTTGTTGAGACCAATATAGACTATTTAGTTATGGTTACTTATTATATTTCTTATTTTATTGCTTGTGTGCACTATCATGTTTAATATTTGACTTAATTCTATCTACTTTTACTCTAAATGATCTATAAACCTTACTGAAGTACTGATTAATATTAATTCCTATCTACCGCACAATAAGTCCTCTTTGTTATATTTTTGTCTTCCTTATTAAAAATGTATTCTCTACACTATTCTACATACTTATATAATATTTAGCTATCCTCATCCTTATCATGTTATGTTGTATAAATAAAACATGTTAACAATGGTGTGATGAGCACGAAAACACTCCTTCTAGAGGAAACTGTGCTAAGATGGTTACCTTGGTAATGAGACATTGAAACATGGTTGGATAAAAAAGTATGAAATTTAACATAATAAGAATCTAAAAGGACTGGTCTTACCACAAATGAAATTATTCAAGAGCACATCTATGAAGAAATATATGAAATTTTATGGTGTGAATTACCTAAACTACTAACTAACTAGCTAACAAGATTGGAATATTATTTCTTCAATCCTAGAATGAAATAAATAATTACATGGATTAAAGAGAAGATAAACTAGATGCTAGAATTGGAAACCAATTTGATGAGAGAAATAGACTACTGGGTTGCTACCTCCATAGATAAATACATCATCAAATTTGAAGTAAAAGGATATATAGCATTCAAAGCTTCATAAGACCATCTTATTTGAGGAATTACAATTTTTTTTTAGTGACTACCTCTCTTAATAAAAATGTTGGTTGTGGATAAAGCCATGGTGCCTACTCAATCCAATATGGAGTAGTCACTTTGGGCACATGGGGGTGTGTTTTCATGATAATGAATGATGGATAGATGAGTAATTAAATCTTGAACCTGAATCTAAAATGGAGATATGAGAGAAGAAGAGTTAGAAGAAAATTCTAGATTCAGAATGAGAACTACGATAATAGAACGGATGGAATAAATAGAAGAATACCCAGGTAGCTGCAAGTAAAGGTAAAAGCAGTAATAGATTAGATGGTGAATGAGTGTGAAGATGTGATGAGTAAGAGGATGAATGAATAATGAAGAAAGAGGATGATGAATGTTGGCAGATAGAGTGAGAGGATGAAGATGAGACGTGTGAAGAAGAAGGTGAGAAAAATTTAGAAGTATAACAAATAGATGATATATGTAGTGCATAACTATAAGAAATGGTATTGTTAGAAGAAGAATTATGCAAATAAATAGAAAATATTCATAGGTTAAATGCAAGTTCTTTAGTAGAATAAGAAGTTAAAGGAAAACACCATTCACTGGAAGAGCAGACTTCCCCACATCCCAATATTTTATATTCTAGTAGAAGATTTTAGCTAGGTGGACATGAAGTTGATAGTTGGGAAGGACCATTTTCAGAACATGTGACCTGTTTGGGTACTGAAATTTATACTAAATATATTAAAAAGGCTTTGAAGGCCATAGAATTAGTTAAAAATGAACAATAAAATGAAGTGAAGATAAACAAAGTTCACATGATAATTTTCCTAGTCTGAAAAGTAGTACATAGGTAAGATCACTCAAAATTCAACCTTATCTGATAACAACTACACTAAAGAATCCATCTATATTAATTAACATGATGACTCATCCAAGAGGATTCATAAATTTAGCCAACTATGATGGATCCAGGGATCCTGAATACCTACTAACGTGCAAGATGAGATGACAAGCTAAGGGTATCATAGAAGAAGCTATTAAAGTGTGAATTAGTAGGGGCACAAGATGGTAGAGCATTGGAGTTCATATACCAAATAGAACTTCAATAGGCAAGTCTAAAAAACATTGAGAACTAGCTTGTTACAGAATTCAAGATCATTAAATGCACCAATTAGACTATACAGAACTTGAAAGAGATACAACAAAAGTCAAGAGAATTGGTATATGATTATGACCACAAATTATTTTATGTGATGAATAAGGTATAATTTATTTTGATAGATAAAGACAAAGCTTCTTGGTTCATTGAAGGATTGCATTCTAGGATCGGGTTTACCATTGTGTAAACTTAATATGCTATTAAAGCAGATGCCAAAGATGTTACCCTGTGTGTAGAATAGATTGAAAATACACTACAGGGTTTTATGAAAAAAATGGAGAAATACCATGAGGAAAATAATCCTAAATTAAATCTATGGTGTATTGAGTGCAAAAAAGGACATCACAAAAATGATTGTCCTAAAGTCAAGATAGAATTTTGTGAACTTTGTCGAGTAGTAGGGCATGCCACCATGTAATGCCACCTTCTAGAGTAATATATCAAAAACCCATAAAATATGTATTTCAATATATATAAGTCATCTAATCATGATGAGAAGAATTTTTGAGCTTTATAGGAGCTTAAATAAGGCATTACTAAAAACATATTCACCATCACTACACAAAAAATGTCCTTGACAAAGTCAATAATTGTAGGCCTAGAGGTAGATAAAGGTTGTATGAACCAGATGGGTCCACAATGGATTCCAACTTCATCATAGTATCAACCTCAAGGTCTAGCTAGATGGACCCCTCCTTCACCAAGTTGGACACCTCCATCCCCTCAGTACTAGTATGTATCACCCTATAGCTCACCCATAATGAAATAGTAAAAAATAAGTTAAGCCCCACCAGTGGTACAACAACAATTTAGAATGGGAGATAACAGTTAACAACACTAGTTATCAAGGTAGATATCAATCCAATAGAGAACAAGCTCAAGGTAGATATAAAGGAGGATACTAGGGTGGTAGAGGGAATAACTATTAATGACCTTCCCTACAATTCTATCTATGTGGATAATTTAATCATTCCAAAAAAAATTGCTTGATGAATCCATAAAGGCAATCATACTTTGCATACTGCATAATCTCTGATCAACATGACAAAAAAGATTGTCCCCTTCTAAATAAATAATAGAAGGATAAGGCTATTTGAAATGTAAATATGGTGAGTGTGCAACCTAAAGAAAATGTTTTTTCTAATGATGTAACATGACCACAACATGCAAACCAAGGTTTGATCCTACTCAAAATTCCATATGATTAGGGGATTTAAAAATCTAAATAAGATAAGTACCCATATATAACTATAAAAAAGGGCCTCATGTACAAAGTTTCATAGATGTTGAAAAGCATCCAACATTAAGACACCATCAAAGGAGATGTTATAGCAATAGATGCAAAAATGTATAGCCAGATCGTGCACATCATGCACTAGGATAGAGTTGTCACTATGCTTATAGATATTCTAAAACTTTTAAGTACACTACACAATGAAGATATGCCGCAAACCGTCACAAACCTACTACATAATCTACTGGAGTGTATGTGACATGGGAAATAGAAGATGGAAAAGTTGGTCTGGTATGTCAAAATGAAGAAGCCCTAGGATGTGGTATCGACATTGAGGTTTTTGGTTATGAGATTTTGAATATTATCTTTGATTTTAGTAGCATATTCAATATGGTTCCTAGGTCTACCTGGGAAGCCATTGGATGACCAGTTTCGAGTTATAGCCCAATAACTTTGAGTTTGGATGATTATGGAAAGGTTGAGCCTCTTCGTAGATTAGAAGATGTAAAGATCAAAGTTGCAAAACTGACACTGTGAGGTGACTTTAAAGTCATCGACATGAAAACCACAACACATTACCCTACACTCCTAGGTAAAAAATGGGCATATGACGGTTAGATGACTATCAACACTGTGCATAACCAATTAAAGGTGCACTAAGGTGATAAAGTGGTTATAATTCTTCTTAACAGAGTGCAAAAGCTTTACATAATTTTGGCTGAACCTAACTCTCCATATGTTAAATGAGTGGGATGAAGGTGAATTTTAAGGAAAACCTAAAATCTTTGTGCATAATTGAATGCAAATTTTTGTATCAAAATACCAAACCTCAGGTATAATCACTGCTCACTTTTAAAATAAAGACATCAAAACAATGGAGACCCAAACTAGTAGCTATACAACTGGTTACAAACTAGTTTTTCATTGAAGAGTGTGCATCTATATCTGCAAAATCTCTTACTCAATTAGAAGTTGACTTCCTTTACCAAGTTGATGGTTACATGCAAGACTACATAAAATTGATGAAGGCACTTTTCTAAGGAAAATAACTTCATATATCAGTGGTGACTTAGACACACACCTCCTCAATTGGGCTCAAGGTGATCATGAACTCTGATTGATGTGAATGGTCTTTGTGCACGAATGACAACTTCCTGTATACTATGCAACTAAGGGCATAAATGACTTCATTCTATGATTGAAAGTTCATATACTGACCATGAGTGAGTGGGTCAGTGACTTAAATTATGCCTTTAAAGGAGTTACTATGACATGTTGGGCAACTCATTGAGACAACCAGCTTAAGTGGGATGATGTTTGTGAGCTCATGATCAATAGGTTCCAGTGATCGCAATTCATTCACACCAATTGGCTATTTTTCCAAGAAGGTGAGTGCCTTGAAATTCATATACATAAATGTGTTGAAGTCTGGAATGAGGAATGTGTGGCACCAAAATAATGGGTTCACATTTTCAACTATACACTTACTCCATTACCAACAACATGGTACATGCACCAAGAGTGCATAAGGAAAACTAAGCATTGGGCAAAAGTACAAAGTGATTTTATACAAACCATTGTTTTTGAAGATGAAAATCCTCTGGTTCATAATGCACTACAAAAACTCAAATACTTCATATGTCATGGGTGAGTAGAAGACTTAATTACCATAATAAAATCCACTATGCAGAAGAACATAGACTTTAACCTTAATACGACATTACAAAGGTACAAACCTGCTAAGAATGAAGAATAATCTCTAACGCAGCCATGTCACCATATATAAGATGAGGTAGAAGATAGTGAGGATTCTGATTCTAATGGTGATATGGATTTGAATGATTTATTTGAACTCGAGTGACCTGAACCACTCAAGAACACTAACACAAAATCCACTAAAGAAGATAAGCTATGCAACATCCACAATCCTGAATAGGAAGGGAAACACAAGATACAAGACTCCATTAATGAATAAAAATGTAACATTTATCAACAACCTCACAAAAAGTATGTCATAAACATTAGTATAGAGGAGGTCCTAAAATTAGCAAACATCGATGACTATTAGACAAAAGCTAAAATATCTAAAGTTCTACAACTTCTAAGGGATTATCAAGATGTATTTCCCACAAAATTATTAAAGGTCCAAAGTGTTGACCCATATCTTGGAGATATACATATTGAACTAAAGGAGTGTACATGACCTACAAAGAAGTGGCCATACAAGCTCAATCCAAAAATGAAGCTGAAAGTAAAGGCTAAATTGGATAGAATGTAGGGCGTAAGAATCATCTATCCAGTAGAAAAGGTAGATTGGGTAAGCCCCATAGTATTCCAACCCATTAAAATAGGATAAATATGAGTATGTGGTGATTATCAAATTTTGAACGATGCCTATGTCTATGATCCATTACCAATTCCTTTCATAGATGAAGTTTTAGAGTCTGTCATAGGATATGAAGTTTATTTTTTCAAGGATGGTTTCAATGGATATCATTAGATACCGATCATAAAATGAGATAGAGCCAAAAAAACATTTACAATAGAATGGGGTTATTTTGCATACAAGGTAATGCCTTTTTACCTAAAGAATGTACTTATAGTATTTTCTCATGCAGTGGTTTTGACATTCAAGGATTTCATTCATGATTTCTTGAAAGTTTACCTTGATGATTAGTAGTCTTCTCCTTATTAAAATAACATTTGTCTAAGCTACATTTAATGTTGGAATGATGTTGAGCTCTACACATCACTTTGTATTTAAAGAAATGTTTATTGTTTACACCATTTGGTGTTTTACTTAGACATGTCATATGCAGTGAAGGCATTCTAGTAGATCAAGAAAAAATCATAGTAATCTAATATGCCTTCATCTATCAATTCCATCGAAGTGTGCTCTTTTTGGGGGCATACAGGCTACTGTCATAAGTTTATCAAAGGTTACGTAGCTATTTCATCTCTGTTGGAATACTTAATATGTAAGAATACAAATTTTTTTTGGACTTCATAATGCCAAGAAACCTTCATCAAGATAAAGCAAAGATTTTTTACTACCCATACTTATTTTTCTAGATTGGAGCAAGAATTTTCACGTACATATAGATGCTTTAGGTATCATAGTTGGTGCTATGATTATGGAACCAGGAGATGGTGGAATTGACCATCCTATTCATTTTACTAGCCAAAAACTATCTGACGTAAAGAAGAACTACATGACCATGAAATGAGAAGCATTAGATATCATGTTCTCACTATATAAATTCTGACATTATCTACTTGCAACACCATTCAAAGTCTTTACTGATCATCAATCCTTGTAATACATTGTCAACAAGATAATGCTAGGTGGATGCATTTCTCAATGGTTGATATTGTTTTAGGAGTTTTAATTATGCATAAATGTAAATCTAGGAAGAGAAAATGTAGGACCAAACCATCTCAACTGCATTACAAATGGTGAAGATCCAGAAGAATTACAAGAAGACTCTCCTAATGCTCACCTCTTCTATGTCTCTATGATTCTTGAGAATTTTGAATCCATTTACGAATTCCTTGAACAAAGAGTTTTCCCTACACACTATCAAGAATGTGATAAGAAGTAGTTTGTTACTAGAGCCCTTCCATATACCATCATCAATGGGCTTCTGTATCACTTAGGGAGGGATGAAGTTTTGTGCAAGGTTGTTTTGGAACATAAATGACCTCAAATTTTTGAGGAAGCTCATCAATGACATGAGGTAATTTTGTGGGAAAATCCATGGTTAGAAAGCTTCTACAAAGTGGATTATGGTGGCCAAATATGTTTCAAGATGCACACAGAGTTACATAACACTATAATGCCTGCCAACACATGGGTAAACCATTATAGAAAGATGAGATGCCTTCATGGTATTTGTTAGTTGAGTATCCAATTGAATAATGGGGAATTAACTTTGTTTAACCTATCAACGCATTGAAAAAGCAAAACAAAGCAAGGTACATCATTATTGTGATGTACTATTTTACTAAGTTGGTTAAAGCTATTGTAACATCTAGTTGCTGTGTGAAAGATGCAACCAAGTTTCTAAATGAAAATATAATTACCAAGTTTAGATGCCTAATAAAGTTAGTAAATGATAGAGGAACACACTTTATAAACAACACCATCAAGGCTTTGACTGAAGAATTTATGATCTCTCATCATAAAATCATTGTGTATCATCCATAGGCCAATGGCCAAGCTGAAGCTTCCAACAAAGTATTGTATAAAATGTTAATAAAGATCTATGATGTTAATCAAGATGACTGGGAAGATTAAATTTTTGAAATTTTATGGGTATTTGCACACATTATAAAAGGGTTACATGATTAATGCCATTTTAGTTGGTGTATGGTCTTGAAGCAGGCATGCTGATGGAATACTTAGTACCCAACCTACACATTGCCATGATCATATGCTTAGGAGATCATGAGTCTTTAACTAACTGATTACTTGAACTAAATAGAATGGACAAGTTTAGACATAGAGTAGTGTGGATACCAGAAGTGCATAATCAGATCCAAAAATCATGGCATGATAGGAAATTGCACCAAAAATTTCATAAAGATCAACTAGTCTTATTGTATGACAGTCATTTCAGAGCATTTTTGAGCAAGTTACAAATATGATGGAAAGGGACCTAAATTATACATGACATAACATGTCAAGGAACTATGGTTTTAAGAGATATTTAGGGAACCATCTTACCATGGTGGGTAAATGGTTGTAGGATTAATCCCTATTGCCAATAGTTGATTGATCTCATTCGACAAACTGAGTGGGTACTGAGTAACACCAAGTAGATTAGGATTTCCCTATTTTTGCATGTTTTGTGTGTGTTTATTTTATACATATTTTTATTTTTAGATGATCTCATCAACAACATTTGATAATTCAAATACCAAACATCACATGCACCAACCATGTGTAAGAGGATCCACGTGTGTCATCAAAAAAGTCAAAGAGAATCAACTGAAAGAAATTAAATTTGGGAAAGGTATGAAAAATGTCTCATCAACAAGATATCCATTAAATAATAGTCATCCAATAGAAGTAAATTCATGATCCAAGGGTTGATTGATATGATATTTAACAAATCATTGGTTTGTCAACATCAACTACTTGTACCCCCCATACAAATACCAAAGAACATAATGATGTAACTCCACACATGTGCCAATGACTAACTACTTTAATGGCTAGATTAGATATAGATTTTCCACATACACCATTACATTTAAGATGAGTGGATAGCTAAGCATGATCTAGATGTGGAAGCCAAGAGGTGTCGAATCTATAAAATCCAAGTTCAAATACCAAGTCAACATTTCATCCTTGTGCATATTTTTCCAAGCTACCATTATTAAGAGTTGAGTTATTTTTGTTTCAAAAAGAATACAAAGCATTCCAATTTCATCACTTTACATAGATATGGATACCTCACAACTAATTAGGGCTCTTACTGATGTATAAAAAGAAACCATGGGTGTTGACATGACATTCAGGAAAACTAAGTATAGTAACCAAGAGCTATTTAATTTCCTCTACCAAGTATAACAAAAGTTCTTCTATCACAATCTTGTTGATGCTACATAACCTCTCACCCTCACAACTCTCTACTGGTCTAATAATACAAACATTGAGCTCCTATTTTGTATGCCTACCTTTGGTAACCTAGGAGAAATCATACAAGTTTTACTCAAATGATACAATGATGGTAACATCTATCTAGGGTCGAATGAGATTGTTTTCATTAATACACAAGCCATGGATTGAGATTTGGGCATGCCTATGCATGGAGATTATTTGATGTCATACAAGACAAAAATGCCTCTTATTTTTCAAGAAGTTTGGTATTTATATGTGCATAGCAACAAAGGGATTCCCATTGATGAAATCCTAGATGAACCAGTGTGCATCCTCATGGAGTATATAACTAGATGATTTTGATAGACAACCAAATCTACCAAGCACATACCTAAAAGAGTTATGGACTTTGATCACTAGATGATCCATCACAATGATTAATTTAACTATCAAGAGTACTTCATCTAGGAGTTACTCACAAACATTGAGAAGTTTCACACCTCCCCCAAGAAGACATTTGAATATTAGTTCCTTATCTTCCTGCTCTAATTCATGTAATGGAAGTCACCAAATGGAGAAGTGCACCCTGTTATAGACTACTAGTGGGCACAACAATTCCATAATCTTATTTGGATGTAGGACTATGGAGCTCTCACACATGAGGGTAAATTCAAATCCTAGTGGGAGGAGTTATTGAACCACATCACCATACATCCTTGAGTGCCACTAATGTCATGTAGTACCTAGGTCAACATGCCTCTATCACCCTATTTCCCAAAGGCATTTTCATCACCATCCATGAGCTTCCATTGTCACCCTTCCCATCACTCCCCTTATTCTTGGCAATGGATATGGTATAGGTTGAAGTGGCCTAAAAAAAGCATTTGTATCTAGGTGTGTGACCCTATTTCAAGCCATACCAACTAGCATAGATGTTCATGTATCACAATAACTAGAATAAATAACTAGTTCATAGCAGTAGAAGGTAAAGAACAAAGCATACCCTCATTTGGTAATCCTTCCCCCAAAGCAAATGCCATGTAGTACTGCAACCTAGAAGTATGATTTAAAGGTGCTACAGATTTGGAGCTCATGTGAAATCATCCATATGGGCACAGACGAGTAGGAAGTCTACCAGGTGATGATGCTAGACATGGATGGGGACTACTATGAGGAGGAGGAAAATGCATTTTTATTTTGGAAGGTGATGCACATGATTTAAGTACAAAAGCATATTCTCCTTGAGCTATGGGTGGACCTCTTAGCTTGCCCACCTTCCATCATTATTGACATAATTTGAGAAGAATTAGAATAACTTCAATGTAGAATGGACTTCTTCTAGCCACAACTTGCACCAATATTCACAACTGAGGACATCTTTGTACCTCTCTTAGATGGCTCACCTGAACAACTTATGCATAAGCCTCAAACAAGATGGGAGGCTAGGGTCTCCTCTATATTGGAAGAATGCACATTTGGATGACCAAACATGATATAGAAACATAGCCTACCCCTACACTTACTACATTAGCACCCAGATGTAGACTATTCACAATCAAGAAGAGGAAGGTGTAGGTTTCCAACTTGAAGGTGTGACCAGTTGATTCACCACCATTATCACAAGTTCAAGATGTTGAAGAGATTACATCAGAGTAGCCAATATAAGAGGATAAATAGGACTCCAAGGAATAATCATCTCATGTAACTAAATGTCAACTGAGGAATGAGGAAGAAAAGAGGAAGATAAAAATCATTAAGAGGAGGAAGATGAGAAAAAGAAAGAGGAAGAAGAGAAGAAGAAATAAGAGGAAAAATCCAAATGCAAGAAAGATGAAGATGTTGTGCAGTAAAGTAAGCTGACAATAGAGTCCACAACACAATAATAAGCACCGGTAATCACCCAATGAAAATCACAATAACTTGAGTTTCTACTAGGTGGTGTCTAGCTCTGGGATGTTCCCATAGTAGCTACTCAATGTACCACCTTCTCACTCTTGCTAGCTACCATGCCATGTATAGATCCTATAGCATATGACATATCATTGGATGAAATACCCATCAAGAAAGAAGCCTCCTTGGATGTATCCCAACTATCCCTAAATAAATAGTTGGATGGTGCATTAGATTTCCAAGAATCCATTGCACAAAAGGTTGCCTCCTTGGAGTAAGAAAGGGATTAGTCAAAGGTAGAGAATGTGGAGCTTAGGGATCACCTTCATGAAGTAAAAAAAATGATTGAAGATGCTTACTTAGACTTAGCCACTTGAGTAATTAGTGACCAAGTGATGTCTAACCAACACATGCTCAAGACATTAGTCATTGAGCTTATACATGACTGGTGCATAGCCTAGAAATTTATTACAATAGGTACATTAGGCTAGAGCATGAATATTGAGGAAATTGATTTGATAACCTTATTGGAGGAGTATCAGAGCATGATTGATATTTTAACCCTCCAAACACATAAAGTCACATGAAGTCTTGTAGACTGGAAGCAACACCTTGACAACTCTCTCACTAGCTCTAGTGCAGATTTCACCATACCTACAATAGCCAAGACAACCATGGATATTAAAACTAAATTGGTGGATGAAAACAACCTTGACCTCTAAGAATCATTCATTACTAGAGATAATGTGCATGATAGACTTATCAAATGAAAACATGACCTCCAACATAGTTCATTTGCAAGTTTTCATGCCAAATGCCACATAAAAAAGTTGGAGCAGCTAAGTAGCAAAATACATACGAGGGTTAGTAATACAAAGGTATCCATGAGCACCACTAATGACTCAAACCTAAAAATACTTATCAGATATTACACACTAATACACATCCTGATATACATGGTCCAAGAAGTGATGCTTGATTGGCATACCTACAAAAGTGACCTGGATCTATTCTACAGTGAGGTGGCCCAAATTATCAATGTTCTAACTTAAAAACTACCATCTAAGATCCAACAAGTCATCATGTAGTGCAAGGATACATAGTCCAGGATCAAGGGTTTTGCAAGCCAATCCTCTTCCACAACAATGCCACCTCTTTCTAGTTAAGTACTATGCAAGGTACAAATTTTGTAAACAATTTTTATATTGGGGATGATTATTACAACAAATGGGACCAAGATGGTTAAAAACCCATAAAGGGAAGCCACATGGATGTGCCATCCTATTGAAAACCCAAAAATGTGGTAGGTTGGTGTTCTACTTAGTTAAAAACTTGAAAGGTCACCTAAGTAGTACACAAGAGGTGAAAACCAAAAATGGTGCCTTTAGCAATTATTGTGACTTTTTCTAGTCTAACCATTTCTTCAGTTTCTACCTTGAGTGCACCATCAAGTTGATCCTACAACATTATCTCAATATGAGACAACATTTTAAGTCCAAGAAAGTGTTAGGAGAAAAAAATAGATAAGTAAATTTGTGCAAGATATTCTTTGGATATTCATGCATTATCTATTCAGTTGTCAGGTATATGTATTTTGTCTTATCCTTCATGACTTGTAAAAGGATAGAAGATGAAAAAGTCTCCTATTTTGGAACCAAAGTACGAGAAGAATGTGAATAGTCAAGGATTTTAAATGATTATAAATATGTATGCTTTTATGAAGAAGATGATGAACCTTTATTGAGATCAATATAGAATATTTGGTTATGGTTACCTATTGTATTTATTATTTTGTTCCTTGCGTGTGCTATCATGTTTAATATTTAGCTTAATTCTATCTAATTTTATTCCAAATACTTTGTAAACCTTAATTAAGTACTGATTAATCTTAATTCCTATCTACTGCATGACAATTCATCTTTGTTATGTTTCTATCTTCCTTGTTAAATATGAATTCTCTGTACTATCCTACATAGTTACATATGACTTAGCTATCCTCATCCTTAACATGTTCTATTTTATCAAGAACCTCTACTAACAATAAATCAAGTAGCTCAAGCAAATTAATGCTTAAGGTGTATAATGTTCATTGGCTCATCATGTTCATCTTTGTCTAATGTAGTGAGATTGTATGCTTTGAAACCATAATTTTCAACAATGATATATGGGCCTATGTATTGGGTTTGAAATTGCCCTTCTTCTTCTTCTTAGTTGTGGTTTTCTTTTGGTTTTCTTTGAGAACAAGATCCATAAGTTTGAACTCTCTATGTTTGATCCACTAGATATATTGGCCACAGAGTCTATTTAGGTATGCTTGAAGATTTTTAATAATGGCCATGTGTTTTCATCAAGTAATTCTTGCTCTTGTAGGTGAGATAATTTTTAGTCTTCATCATCTAGGATGTGTTTTAAAGAGATACGTAGATAAGGTATCTCAACCTTGATGGGAATAATGGACCTAGTGCCATAAACTAGGGAATATGGAGTGGCTCCTATTGGAGTATGATAATTAGTACAATATGCCTAGAGGGTGCATAATATTTGAAGGTACCAATCATGGCCAACATCATTGAAAATATTTTTAAGGATGTTGACAATGGTTTTTTTGGATGCTTCTGCTCAGCCATTACCTTATGGGTAATATGGGGTAGATAAATGCTGAGTGATATTGTACTCAACACAAAGTGTTTTAACATCCTTGTTCTTAAATGATCTACCATTATCAAATATAATGTCAGATGGGATAACATAGAGACAAATGAGATGGCTAAAAATGAATTTGAAAATCTATTTTCCAGTCATGTAAGTGAGGGGTATAGATTCAACCCACTTAATGAAATATTTAATAGCATTAAGGATGTGTTTATGGCCATCATATGAGGTTGGGTTAATCTTCATAATGAGATCGAGTCCCCATGTTCCAAGTGGCCATGGTGTAATAATTGGTTTAGTGTTTTAGCTAGGGCATGAGTTAGTTTGGCATGATTTTTACATTTGGCACATCTTTTAACATACATAGTTGCATCTCCATCCATAGTTAACCAATAATACTTGGTATGTAGGAGATTTTTGGCTAGGATGGCCCCATTGATATGGGTTCCACATAATCCTTCATTAACTTCTCATACCACTAATGTTGCCTCTACCAAATTTAAATAATGAAGCATAGTTCCATCAAAGCTACGATGCTAAAGGGTTGGGCCAAGTAAGGTATAGCATGAGGTTTGATAGGTAAAGTCCTTTTATTATTTACATAATAAGTTGGGTGGCATGATATGGTCATGAAGATAGTTAAAGAGGTCTGAATACCATATAGATATGAGACCTACAAGATCACAAATCATTATGATGATTTAAGGTTCATGAGATAACATTAAAATATTTTTAATGAGGAATTGATATTATTTTTCCTTATTGATATGATGGATCCAAGAACTAATTATGGCCATGGCATCCACTATTCTATTGCTAGTACTTGATATGTGTTCAAATTATATGTCAATAATCTATTATTTGAGAGTGTTGAGCATTACCTTGTATGGCACAAACTTGTCATCTTTGGTCTGAAAGTGGTCTATAACCTAATTGATTATTAATTTATAATCACCATAAACCTTGAGATGATGAATATTCCATTGTACTTTTTGGTGAAGCCCTACAATAAGTGCTTCATATTCAACAATGTTATTAGTACAAAGAAAGATGACACAAAATGATTTATGCATAAGATCCCCCTATGGTGTAATAAACAAGAGGCCTACCCCTAATCCATGTGATGTGGAAGGATCCATCAAAATCTAGCTCCCAATATTACTCCTCAAGAGTGTTTAAATGATGGTCATAATGGACTCATCTAAGAATTAGAAAGCAAGTGGTTTGGTATCTATAAGAGGAGATTCAACAAGTTGATCTGTAATCACTTATCCCTTGATGGCCTTCTGGTTGACATATTTGATCTCAAACTTGCTCAAGAGCATGATCCATTTAGCCATGCAACCTTGTAAAGCTATCTTGGATAGTAGATACTTGAGCAAGTATGCTTTTAAAATAACCATGGTCATGTTATTAAACATGTAATGCCACAACTTCTAGGTTGTAAAGACCATAGTTAAACAAGATTTTTCAATGGGTGTATAGTTGTGTTCATATGAGACCAATGTATGGCTTAAATAGTACATGACATTTCCTTTCCATTTTTATCATGATGAACTAGAAATGCCCCTAGGGATTTGTCTGTGGTAGATAGATATAGTATAAATGACTTTCTTGGCATTGGTAGTAACAAAATAGGTGGATTGGCAAGATATTCTCTCAGGTGTTGAAAGGATTTTTGGCATTAATCATCTCAATGAAATGTGACACCTTTCTTCAATAAGTGTTTAAGTGGATGGCATTTATTGGCCAAATGTGATATGAAATGTCTGATAGACTAAATCTTGCCCTACAAACTATAGAGCTACATCAAATTAAAAGGTGGTGGTGTCTTAGTAATAACTTTTACTTTGGTAGGATAAAATTTAATGCCTCTATGAGAGACAATAAAGCCTAATAATTTGTTTGAAGTGAAACCAAAAAAAACTTCTTAATATTAAGTCTAACCTTGTATTCATGTAGCCTCTTAAATATTTTCCATAGTGTCATGGGGTGATTGGACTAAGTTTTTGATTTACCCAATATGTCATTGAGATATTTTTCAATAATGTCATGCATCATATCATGAAATATGATAGTCATGGGTCTTTACTATGTGGCCCCAAAATTATTAAGACCAAATGACATAACTTGATAACAAAATGTTTTCCTTGAAGTGGTGAACATTGTCTTATGTTGGTCTACTATTACAATCTAAATCTGGTTGTATCCTAAAAATCCATCCATAAGTGAATGCATTTCATACCCTACTGTGGAGTCAACTATCATGTCAATGTTTGCCACAAAAAATTTATTCTTGGGGTAGGCCTTGTTTATATCTCTAAAATTAGTGAAAATTTTGATTCCTTCTAGCTTCTTACTAACTGACACAACATTTGAGATTTATATGAGTAATCATCAATCAAATACATCTCACTTCTAAGAGTTTTTCCAACTTTATCTTTATTAATACATTAATGTGAGGATGCCTCTTGCATAGTTTTTAATTCATAAATTTGTCATCAAGATGCATAACAAGGTGGTGTACGATCAAGGTGGGTTCCAAGCCTAGCATGTCTGAGTAGGCCCAAGCAAAGATGTCAACAAATTACCTCAAAATGGATGTAAATATTTCATGTTCCTACTCAATTAGGGACACACCTAACTTGGTCCATTTTGGGTCATTTGGAGTCTTGATGTTGACCTCTATAATGTATTCTATGAGGAGAGTTGAACCATCCTCAAAAATGGTGGGCAATGATTTAAATTGGCTTGCAACTATAAAGTCTTCTATTTAGATTGGCTCTTCAAATTATCCTAAATAATATGATTTAGAATCTCCCAATAATAGGGATGACCATGTTACAAAAACTATTGGAAATTATTAAGAAATTTATTCAAAAGCATGTTATTCTTTAGAACTGAACTTGGACCTAAAAACAATTTCATAATTGGTGGTCTCCCAAGCTTCATTCAAGGAAAGGTGAACACCCTCATCTAATGATACCTAAAATAGGTTTTCACCACGAGACTAGTCTTTTTATTTACTTTTACCTTGCACCAAAATTGCCTCAAATAGGTTTTCACTTTGGGACCTCAATGTTTTATTTATGTATTTGTGGTTAAGGGTGTTCATCTATTCTCCAAAATAGGCCACAAGATCCAGTTTGATAGAGAACCTGATTTAACAATTTTGAGAATATTGGTGTCTTATTCCTATTTTAGTTAAAGGTCTAGGTTGACTAAATCAGTAAATAATATTGAAATAATTTAACCACTAATTTTTATAATTTATTTATATTTTTAACATTTATATAAATAGCAATAAATATGGAGAAAATAAGTCTTAGTTTAAAATGAATTAAAATAGTTGTAGGGTCTAATATTGGCTATGCAAGACTGGGACAGTGTCTCAAATCAATATCTATATTTCATTTTGTGAAAGGATAGGGGAATTGGGACAAGACACCCTAAAGTCTGGTGATATTGTCCTCGTCTATTACTATTATCTAAACTACTCACAAAGACTTAAGTTTTTTGTGTTTTATTTGTTATCCTTGTGTGAGCCTATCTATGAATCTCAACTATTGAAAGTATATGAAACTCATTGTAGAGTTGATTTAATATTCAAACCCTAAACTTCATTATGCTTTGATAAATATTAATAAAGAAGAGGGGTTAGTGTGTGTAAGATGCACTAAATGTGTATCCACACCCCTTGTGTGGGTACACTACCTACATACCAATACTTTGAAGAGGGATCAAGCCATATGTAGTTTTCCCACTTAATATGGTTTATAAAATAGTGTAATACAAATGCAAAAATACTAAACTAGCTGTGCTTGAGGTGGCTAGGGAATAGTGTGATGATTTGGATATCCTTGTAGCTATATTGGATGGATGTATGCAGAGAATAGGGAAATTTTCCTTAGTGGTTTTAATTGTGTTCTTGCTTGCTTTGTAATATTTTCCAACCTCCTTCTGAATGAACTTTGAATGAGATTTTATATAGATATATTGGTCATGGGTTGAATGTATTCACACTAGGATAACAAGATGAAAGATAGGAACCAAAAGGAAATAACTATTGGATTTCAAAATGTAATTGTATAGGATCACTGAAATAGGACATCCTAAGGTCTGGCACTATAGTCCAAGTTGGGTGCTCCTTTCCTATAGGAGTGGGACTTGGGGGGATAGGATTGGCTTAAAAAATGTTGCCTGGTAGAAGTGGAACGACCATTTGGAAAGCTCAAGATGACTGGGAATAAGTAAAAAGGTGTCTAAAAGGGTCATGAGAGCATGTAAGAGGGACCTATGAGTTGGGTGTTACAAGCCATAATCAAGCTACCAGTTTTGACATTTTTTATGACTACAAAACCCTTATTTTTTGTCTCCTAATGAAACATTGTCTTTGAGGCCTAAAAAATCATAAAATGCCTCATCATTCTTAAATTCATCTATAGGCACTATGGATTCTTATTGGTCTTAGGATATAAGTTGAGGGTGATATAGAGGAAGTGGATTATTATGAATAATTAGGATAAGGGTAAAAATGGCATGGGTGTAAAACACATTGATATTGTCAAGGTCTTCATAAATGTTGTGATTGAATTATGCTTCACTATCAACATCATCATCACTAGTCATTGGCATTAAAACATGAATAAGATATGTGGGGTCACCCCCAGGTGGTTTAAATATAAGACCATAAGTTCGTTTGTACCAAGTTATAGAATTTGGCTCAAGAGTACCTTGATGATTTGGCTCGAGGCCTCCTCTTTCATAAGCTTGGCTCTTCATGATTTGGTTAGGTATGGGACTCAATATTTTTGTAATAATTGGCCAGTTTGTCATTGTACAACCAATATTCATCATTTATAAGTGGGTCATCTTTTTAACTAGTGGCTAGTGTGAAAATGATAGGAGGTGGACTATGATGTTAACCCTTTGACTTTCATTACCATTTCATATAATGTGGCTTATCTTTAGGTCTTCCATAGGACTTGGGGATCTATGAAAGTTTGGAAATGTGAAATGTGTCATGGGTCAAATACTCTCCTAGGCCATTGGTTGAGATTGTATAAATGATTAGACATTTTAGGAGGTGGCATATGTGAAGATGAATCAAGTCTATTTGGGTCTATGCAATTGGCCTCTAGTAACTCAATAAGGATTTCTTTGCCTTTGTCCTTTTTAGGAACTGGATCTAGGCCAAAGTGGTAGTTATAGCTTTCGTACTTGGCCTCCAAATGTTTGCAATGTTCATAGGGATATAAATCTCTGTTGATGATGACCACCATGAATGAATGAGAGAACTTAAGACATTGGTGTAATGTTGAAGGGATTTCCTAAATTTCATGTATCCAAGGTCTTCCTAGAAGCAAATTGTAAGATAGGCTAAGGTCTAACACATGGCAAATTGTATCATGGGTTAAAGGTCTAATAGTAACTAGCAAGTTTATGGTTCCTTATGATTCCCACTCTTCATTGTCATAGTCCTTGATAGTGATTATTTTTAGTTATAGATTAGTTGTTGTATATCTGAGATGCTTGATGAGCTTTAGAAACACAATATGTAGGGTCGACCCATTTTCTATGAAGACATTTTTGACTTTGTGCCATGCTATGATAAATTAAATGTAAATGGATTATTATAAAGAGGTAAAGGGAAGACATATCAATTTGGTTGAAGATAAATTGTTAGCCTAGGGCTAAATGTCCAACCAAAGCTTACAATTTATTGGGGGTTATGTCATTTAGAACTTGGGATTAGCCTAGGAATTCTATTAATATGTTTTTGTGGATAGTAGACATACGCAAAAATATAGAATGGATATTTGTGTAGGCATATTTTGAAGTTGTTCCACAATATCAAACATATTTTCCTTAACAATGGTATATGGCTTGTTCCTAGCTAGGACAATGGGTTGGATGGGTTTGTTGGTAGGTGGTTGTAGGCCAAAAATGGTAATATTTGATCATCAAGTTGTGATCACATAATTATGATTAGATATAAGACCTTAGTTACTTGGAAATGATGGTGAAGGTGGGCCAGATAGGATAATTCTCAATTGTCAGTGCACTTGTTTATGGTCACAGGGCAATGATGAGTTATTGGTATAAGGTGTGAACATAGTAATCCTTAATTATTAGTGCACCTACTTATGGTCTTAGATCAAGGAATAATTATTAACATAAGTGGATTGATTATAATTATTTGGAAATGGTCCTATTTATTATCACTTGGTCTTAAACTGATGGTGATGGTGGAAAAATAACCACCTGTAATATGACCTACAACTATGGTGGTCATGTGTAACTACATGATAAGTCTATTGGGTATTAGAATCATTCTAGCCTTGGTTCATTCCATTTAGTTAATGTTATTATTTTTATTTTTGGTATGGATATTATTATTGGTTATGTTGATATTGTTGTTATTTCTCTAGCCTTTGTTGTTTCTATTGTTGATTATTATTTTTATGTTGTAGAAAAGGGTTTAGGCAGATTCCTAGGTTCTAATTAGATGTAGATGTTCTATTATCCAATGTAATCTCCCCATTTTCTATCATAATTTCAATTGGGTGTTTTATATTCACATAATAACATATATTATGTCTATGAACATGATGGTATTCACAAAACTCTTTCTCCCTATACCAAACTAGATAAAGATTGCCCTCAAGATAATACTTCAAAATTAACCAACTAATCATGTTAGCAGTGGCTAGCTTGTGAAAAATGACTTAAATCTATTCTCAAAGGTTTATAAAGACTTGATGAGTAGGGGAATTTCTTCTTGGATGAGGGGTTTACAAAGATAGTGGTTGTTGTATTTATTGAGATGGTTTAGGTTGCTGTGAAGGCTGCACTTGTAAAATAGGTTATTGATGGGGATTAAGTTATATTTATGGTGATGGATTAATAAATGGTGCTTACACCATTCAGACATGATGTGACTCAATTAATCCATTTTCAAAAACATTCTTGTTGTGATTGAATTGTTTGTATTTTCATAGTTATTGACCTCGACTTGTGTCAATGTTTATGCCTAGACTTGGTTTTGGTTATGATTTTGGCATGTTTCTTGTTTTGGTTCTAATTTTGGTTATGTAAAATTGATAATAAATTTTTGAATAAGGTCATTTTAAATTATCAAACCTTTGTCAATGATCTCTTTAAATGTATGTGTACACTAAATCTCCAGTTGATAGGATGTTTCACTATGTAATTTTTTAGTAAACACAATAGCCAATTATTTGTCTGATAATCTATGGGTGAAATGAATAGCAAGTGTTCTCCATCTCTGTAGATATCTTGGGAAGCATTCACCAACTTTATACTTGGCCTTATTCAAATCTTTCAAAAAAATATCATGTTCAAGATTGTAGGAGAAATGGTGCACAAATTTGTTTGAGAGGTCATCAAAATTAGATACACAATTATTTGAAAATTTTAAGAACCATTCCAAATCATGTCCTGATAGACTCTAAGGAAACAAAAGTATGAGGTAAAATTCATTATAAGCTACTATTTGGCAAGAAACAAAGAATTATATCAAATGAGCTTTAGGGTCTCCTTTACCCTTGTATTTATCAAATTTTAGTGGTTCTTACCCTAGAATAAATGGTAACTAAATATAATCCATGTTAAATGGGTAGGAATACATGTCATATAACTTAAAATTCTTGGTTTATTTCCTATATTGAATGGTAATAATTACATCTTTCATTTTTATAGTTCTTGTGCCAAAAAATGGATAAAACATTGGCCTAAGGTAGAGGTTGTGTAATCAAAGGTGGATTACCTTGACTAGAGTATAATGGAGGAATGGTTTATTGTGTAATGTTGGTTTGATGAGGGATATAAATAGGAATATACATACACACATTAGGATGTAATTTTTGAAATTTCATGTATTATTGTATGATACTCTAGTTTGGGTTTGGTAGATAGACCTAGTTTTGAGGGAATTGTGGTTGAGATGGAAGGATATGGATTGTGGTAAAGTAATGTGCCTAATGAGGTTGAGTAAGGAATTTATGCTGACTATTCAAACTTGGATAAATAAGGGGAAATTATTTTAGACCAAATCCCTATCATTGGATTTGTGGCACGATTTGAACAAAAGGTAATTATTGCTTAATTGGTACTTGTGGGATAGTGGTACCTCTTGGTTACATAAACACTTATTGTGAACTAAATGTTTGTGGGATGTTCAAAAGTTGTCTTTGACCAATACACATACATTATTGACTAAAGAATTTTCATAATTTTAAAGGTACATTGGTCTTCGACTATTGAGGTATACTTGTCACTACCTAACGAGGTGGAACATTAGTTGCCCCCTATTGAGGAAACATAGTGTTTAGCCTCTGTTGTGGTAGTTTATTGGACTATGCCTATTGTTGTGGAATTTTAGTGATCACCTATTGAGGTAGAGTATCATTCATCACATATTTTTGAGGCAAGGCACTAGTTTGCATTTGATTACTTAATCCTTATGATTGCGTGCTTGATGAAATAACTAGTTGAGGATTAGGGTAACCTCTAGTGGTTGGGACATAGGAGTTCCTGTTCCCTACTATTATGAAATACTAATTGTATTAACTAAAGGAGATTATTTTTGTGGACTATTTTTTGGTATATTTAAACCAATTTGGCATGGATTGAAAGATACTTACATGTTATCCATCGTGTTTATCACATTATTTGGCATAGAATCCATAGTCAATTCTTTAATTACTGGGACATTGAATATGTCACCAACTAAAGTGATTTGCATAAATGGGTCTATATATGGATTATATCAACCTTTCAACTCAATCAATACTCCTATTGAAGGATTTAAATTAATGAGTGGAGCATTTGACATGGCCATGTTATTAAAATCACATGCTAGATTCAAATAGGTTTGATATGCTTGTTACATTTATATAAAGTGGTCTTCCATGAGGCCTTTTCCTATGAAAAACATATTAGGGTTTTGATACGATATCAACACAAGATTTTGAGGATTGCTAATAGATGCCTATTCAATGGTTTGGTTATAATGCATGTTGAGAGGCACTCTAACTAGACTAGGCAAATTTTCAGGGGGGAAGTCTACTTGAAACTTGGCCCCTACCTCCATAGCTCTGACTAAAACCTCATATTTATTTTCTATCAAGTAATGATCAAATAAATAAGGATCATGTATCAATGGAATATTAATTTAATATGATTATTGTTTAACTTTTTTTACAATCGATGGTACACTAGCAAGGTATTATGGAGTTTATTCTTGGTCTTGCTCTAAATATGGAGATGTGTTAACTAAATAATGGGCTTGTGGATCTTGTATTTATTCCATAGATTGAGTATGGTAAGGAGGATAAGGATCCATTTCATAAACTACATCATCACCATAAGGGTCTTGAATAAACTCATCTTTTGCGACCATGTTACCGTAATTTGGATTGTATATGGATCTGCTATGAGTATAACAATACATATTAAAATCAATGATGAACATGTCACAAAAAATGCCTAGAGTTCTAAAAAATCTTAAAAATAATGTCCAAGGGACAAATGGTTTGAACTTGGTCTAACTTGGTATAGGGGGTGGAGCTATATCTCCAAAAAGGTCAGTGGTAAACTTGGTCTAAAATAGTCCAACTTCAAATATCTGACACAAAAAGGTCAAGTGAATGAATAAAAACTAAAATGCCAAACTTAAAAAAGTGTTTCAAATAGATTTAATCTAGGTTTAAAGATATAAAGGTTTCTAGGTATTCTGGAAAATAAGGCAAAAAATCTAGGCTCAAAATAGGTATTACTATCTCTTTTGGGAACAAGGCACAAAAGCCAGACTTTAAAGAAAATTAGGTCTAAAAGGCAAGAGAGTTAATCTAACAAATTTGAAACACTTTGACACAAACTAGGAATTCAAATTTTAACACACTCTTGTATCATTTGGCATAAAACATTGAACTTTAGGCATAGGGAATATAGACTACTTCCCCAAATCTAGACACAAAAATAGTCTTTAGATGGAGAAAGAAATTAACCTAAGTTACACAACCCAAAAGTGAAGGGTAAATGTCTAGCCCAAAATTACATGAGGAATATACATAAACCAATCAATGTTTAGATTTGAACTTGTCATGGTTAATTTCAAACTTGATTTATAAGACTAAGTTTCTCAAAATAGATAACAAACTAGACAAGAATGAACAATATAATAGTATTAGGCATAGATCCAAAAGGGACACGTGGATTTGGTTTTAAAATTGGAATTTTGGACATAAGGAAACAAGTATTTGAAATTATTTTAGAAATTTAATAATGTTATCATGATCTAAATATATGAAAAATGGTTTGTTTCAAGACTATAAGGCATAAAAATTGGAATCAAATGGGCAGTGTAATGACACCCTTTTCAAACAAGTGATAGTCACACAAAAAGGTTTGACAAACAACTAAGGCAAAGATGTGATGTTAAATGGACAACATAATGCATCTTCAAACATAGGAGTGATATGTAAACAATACTCAATTTGGATTTGGTATGAAAAACAAATAGTTTTGACTTAAGACCATGTAAGTAAAAGGGACAAAATAATGAAAACACTTAGGTGTAATGTCCAACATCCTAAAACTAACAAGGTTGTGTTGTACTATTGAATTCTATCTATATACTTTCTCTTGAGAGGATTTTTAATTTTTAATCCAAAAAGTAAAATAAAATAAACTGTAAGGTTTTTAGGCCCCCTCTTCTCTCAAGATTTTTTATGGTGACATGGAACTTCAAGTTACTCACCCTGCATCAACAATATATCTATGGTAAGTGTATGCAATAAAAAATGCATCATGCCTATAAATCAATCATGGTTCAGAGAAGATAAAGCATACCTACACTTTCTATTGGAAATATATTTTTTAAGTGGGAGCATGACTAATGTGGGAATCCACTAGACCTGATTAGGAGGTTAGTTATCACAATACATTATGCTAAGGGAGGGTTCTAAAGCCTTTAGTCTAATGCATTCATGAAATAACCCTAACAAGGTCCTAGGTTTTAATATTTCACCTATGCTAATAACAAGAAAGTAAATCTAATCTAGTGCTTGCCAAAGCTTTTGGCACAAAGTGGGGGTTAAAAACAAAATAAAAACTAAACATGCATAGAGACATATACTCACATCAATGTATACAAAATTCTAATGCATGGAAGAGACTAACAACTCTATTATCTATCTTCTCTTACAAAGGATAAATAAAGTTAGGAATACTTACCTAGAAGACGAACTCATCGAGCCTCAATCTCTCCCTTGGCCAAGGTGCTTTGTAAATTTTTTTTATGGTATGTAAGGATAACAAAGAAAAATCAGATCTAGGCTACATAACTTATCAATTAATCCAAAAGACTTCTCTACAAGACAAGATCCGTATCTCTAAATAAAGTATGGAACCCTAATCTTTAATTTTCAAGTATAATGGTCAATAAGAAGATGTTTGTTTGCACTTACTTATTATTAATTTTTTTCTTATCAAATTGTGGGAAATGAACTTGTATATATAATTAGATATTTCCCTAAACCCTTAAAAAATTGTTGGTCAATAGGGTTGACGTAGTCAACCTAGTACAATTCTAGATAATAATTCACTAGGTCATGAGCTAGGTTAGCTAAAATTCAACTAGCTTCTAAGTGAAAAACATCCTAAAATTGTATAGGGTCAACCTAATAAACCTAATAAAATAAATAGAGGCTAAAAAATTTATAGGGTTGACCCAGTTGACCTAGTATAGTGAATAGTTGAAAGGGGATCAAGGTTAGGAAAAGGGGTATAAAAGGTAGCAAAGTCTAAAATGGGTAAAAATGAGAAGAAAAAGCTTAATATTAATGGTTTTAGGAGATAAGTGTGTAGATAAGATGTGGAAAAAGGGAAAATAATCTTGTGAAGCACCAATGGTATTGTAGAAACCAAAATAGTGTCAAACCCCCCTTGATCCCTTTCTAACTTCAACATGCCTAACCTATACTTTATTGATTTAAAATACTTATTTTAAATTAATCATCCCCCCTAGACACCTCACCTTGGATTCCTAGCTCTTAGACCATTTATCACCCTATGACTAATCATAATTACCTAAGACCTATTTCAACTCTCCCACTAACCCCCGCACCTAATAAATCCACCTTTGGACTGTTCACCAATGACAACTGAACTTGGCAGATGGAGGAACGGGCAAAAGGCTAAAAATAGCCTTTTTACCCATTCTCTAGCCCCCGACGTCGGTTAACCATCGGCTGACGCCAGCGGTATTGCCGACGTCGGTTGCTTAAAACTAAATTCTAACCTCGGCTGGACCCTCGAATGCTAATTCTCTTGGGCTGGGAATGCAAATTCTCGTGCTCCCAGGATCCGAATTCTCTTGCTCCTCGACTCCTTGCATATCAAAGGTAGGCTTTAAGATGAGGCATCAGCATTCTATCATCACTCTCTAGGCTAAGAAACTCTACAGAATTCACTCCACACCAGATTGAAACATTGCATGAGGTCTCCTATATCAGCCATAATGGGAACAAGTCTTCTACACTTCTGGTTCTCCACCAAGAGCTAAGTATTATTCTGGTTTATATTTTAGTATTTTTAAAATGCATTGGTGAGTAGTCCATTGAATATTCTTGAGTACTGTTGATAGACAACCTGACTTTCTTCTCAGAGAGGCTAAAAAGCCTTCCTCTCATTCTTATTCTCTTTCCACCCCTGTCCTCTACCTTAGCCCTTTTCTAGACCATATTCACTGCTCTACAACCCTACACAAACCATTAAACTCTCAGACTCCTTCCAGACTCCTCTATCAACCACAGACTTTCCCTGAAACCCATCCAAGGCCCATTGCCCCTACCGACATCGGCATCAAGGCCCATTTCCCTTATCGATGTTGGCAGCCTAACCGACGTCAACAACATTGACCAACTGACGACGATAGACTAATCAGCATCGGTGACTGTGAGAGGCAGATTGTAGGAATTAGATATGCGTTATCTATTTCTCTTCTTTAGCCTTTCATCATTTCTCTTTATAGCAACACTCTTTTGTCAAATAAGTGGACTGCCATCCCTCAAGGAAGTCTTTGCACTTCTGGGACCGAGCTTTGCTTGGTAATCCACCATATATCTATCTAACATTTTCTTTGTTTAAGTCTTTCTTATCTACAGGTGTCATCCTCCATAGCCAAAGAGGAGCTCCTTCAACGTCTAGATAATGGTGCGCAACTTAATCTGGGTATCATCTAAGCCCTGACCATTTAACTTTAGTTTCTTATTTCTTCTGAATGTAAAAAGTGAAAAAAAGTAGAGAAACATTCTGGCACACCCAGTGGGACCCTGGAGTTTTCCTTGGGTTCATTTCTTGTAAAAGGCAAACTTTCATATAGTTGCATTAGGAAATTCTCTCTTCTTGCATCCTTCTTCTATCTCTTTATTTCAAAAAGAAACCATTAGCACAAGTTAAAAAGAACTTCTTTCTTTTTCTTCTTGTCAATCTTTCCCTGCATTTTAGAGTAGTGAAATTCATACTCTTAACCTCTTCTCAATTATTTGCATCTGAACAAAACATTTCAATTTGGGCTAAAATCTATTACATCTCATTCCTACTTGAATGCATATTTAGCCTTTTCACTTAGTAATTAAAAAGCATTATGAATAAATCGTAGTGCACATATGTTATACAACCTAACCACATTCACAAAATCAAACATCTAAACATACCTAAGACAAGGCCCGACTAGGATTTCATCACCTAGCAAATACCTTACCCTTCTTGGTAATCCTACTTGGACTTCACTACCAAGGGGAGAACCCACTCTATTCTCTGGCAGAGTATAAACTATAGGGGAAGTATATATTGGCTAAGTGACCCAGCTTGACTCTGGGCTTGTGAAGTGAGGGGAGCAAGTTCCTAGCACCAGGCCACATACAGAACCTAATGCAGATCTTTGAGCACCAAAACTAACCCAAAACCAACCTTAGACTACGTCTTTTAGGACCTGTTCTAAAATCCCAACTTCCCAAACACACTCTTCTAAGGCATAAGCCAACACGACTCTAAAATTTATTCTTAGGAATTTAACGTTTAGAGATTGCTTGCCTTCATCTAATTTTCTATTTTTATCTAGTTTTTTGAGTTGGTAAGGATGCATTATTTTGAGCTCCAAAAACAACTCAGAACTTTCTTTTTTCTTCCAAAAACTTTTAGTTTTTTGAATTTCTAGAAATACACAGTAATCAACATTAGTTTTTCCACCGACATCGGCAACTGATCTTCACCGACATCAGTTATCTGACCAACATTGGCAACTTGTTTCACCGACATCGGTTATACCACTGACGTCGGTCACTGTCAAAAATTTTCTTTCCAAAACAACTTTAAAACCCAACTTTTTTGCTGTTAAACACACAAATTTTGGTTTTCTGAGGCTAAAACATATAATTTTTAGAACCTAAATCTATTTTGCCTTGGATGTTTTTGACACGTAGTCAAACCAAAACTCTTGTTGACCACGCAAGGCAACAACCACTCCCACCTTCGCCTTCTATATCAAGTTCCCAAATGGAGTATGATTCAGAAACTGAGCGTACTCTTATCCGACCAACCCCAACTCAACCCCCTATTGTTCTTGAAGGGGACCAAGACTTTGAAAGGTTCTTTGACCTCAATGTCAAGGCTCTTCAGCACTATCTCGTGAGAAGTCAAATGTGAGATCCTTCAGGCAACCTAGTTTATGGGATGACAACTTCCTTAGTTGAAATGACAAATATATAAACAGCCTCTATTACTCAACCCATGGTTACTCAGGCCATTACCTCAACTAACAACCTGACCATGACCAATCTTCAAAGTGTGGCCTCTCCTTCTATTTTTGGACCTATATCCATCGGGGTTTTCGTACCCCCTCAACCACAAATAATGTAAACAAGTTCAACACTGTTTCAAAACTTGCTAGTTTCTATCCCACCCACTCTTGCACCGATAAATACAAGAGTGAATACCTATCCTTTTACCAATGCTGCCATTCAACCACCTTTGGTGGTATCTAGTCAACTTGTGCCCTCCAACTCCATAGCACAAGCCCCCTTAACTTCAACCTCAGTCCCTATGACGAACTACCAATATGTTGCACCTATACAAATGTAACCAAGTACGTCATATACCCCTCATAACACCTTTTAGGTAACTTAAAACCTATGGGGTGACCCACCTATTAATCCACCAATTGATCTAATCAAGATGTTGATGGATAAGATGTCTAACCTTGAGACATCCATTTCTGATTCAAGTAATGTTCTTTCATATGAACAAATCTACAATGAACCCATCCACCCTTCGGTGCCTATTCAACCATATCCTAACCAGTGGGAACTCCCAAAATTTACTCAATTTCAGAGTAAAGAGGACCCACAACAACATATATGAGCGTTTAGACACGCTTGTTAACTCATAGTGCACAATGATGCATTATTACTTCACACGTTCCCCATGTCACTTTTGGGGGCCGCCCTTGACTGGTATAACTCTATTACCAGTCATTCTCTCTTTTCCTTCACTCAACTCACCCAACTATTCCTTGACCACTTTTCAATCAACATCACTAAGAAGGTCTCCATTATAGACCTCTATTCTATTAAACAATTTGACGATGAGTCAATAGCTGACTTCGTTGCCCGTTGGAGAGGTTTAATTAACCAACTCTCCTTTTTATTACCTCAACCTGAGCTCATTGAGCTCTTTTCCAGAGCATGTGCCAAACACATCTCATCTAATTTGTGGATTTAAACTTTTTGCATATTTGACGAAACTTTCACCATGGCCCGAAAGCTTGAACTCTGCGCGGTTGAAGAGGACAGGGTCACATTGCGTAGTAAAAATAGCAATGCAAAATCCAATGACCCTTCTTCCAAACCATCTTCTTCTTCCCACTCTAAAGGAGTAAAAAATGCTGTGGTTGTTGGACCATCATCTTCAACAACAACCAACCAATCTCAGCCTTCCACATCAGACTACATCACAAGACAATTCCAACAACGGCATGTACATCATCAATACACTCCAATAAGAGAATCATATGCTTCCATATTGGATAAACTAGTAAATCAGGGGGTCCTCAATCTCCCTCAAATCTAACTAGCCCAATTTGACCCTTCAAAAGCTATCCCTGCATGGTATAGGGAAACTAACTTTTGTAATTATCATCGCGTCAAGGGGCATGACATAGAAAATTGCAAAACCTTCAAAAACATTGTCCAGGACATGTTGGACAAAGGGGATCTTGTTTTGGGTAACCCAAATGAGTTGGCTAACCAAAACATGGATGTATTTAGACAACCATCTCCTAATCATCCCCCTAGTTAGCATAACATTTAGACCATGGCCGATGACCTTCACGAGCATAATATACGTACGGTCAACACGGTCTTTCCTATCATTCCTAACCAACCTCTCCCACAATCTGAAGAGGTTAGTCAACCTATTTGTCCATGATAGGTAGAAGAGCCTTCTTCACCTATTTGTCCACCATAGGTAGAAGAGCCTTCTTCACCTATTTGTCCACCACAGGTAGAAGAGCCTTCTTCTCCTATTTGTCCTCCACAGATGGAGGATAGTCCTCCATCCAACCCCCTTTCACATGTAGGAGAGTCTCCTTTGATTTCTCCCATATTGGAGGATGCTTTGAAGACACCAACACTGACTATCTCACCTTCATCCTTCTTATCAACAATGGGGGATCATACTTTTCCCACTCCTCGACCACACACAAAATCCATGATCATCTCTACGCTCTATCCAACTGAAGAGCCACATCCTCCAATCCCTTCTCCACCAAGAGAAGAACTTGTCACTTCACCCACTTCAATTGAGGGAGATCCGGTGATGATTTTCTCTCACCTTTTGCCTGAGATTGCTATGTCTCACACGCTTCCACCCACACCTGAACCCAAACCTTCACAGGCGTCCATCATATCGAGACAGGTTAAATCTCTCGGTGTTCACCCCATATCAAACTTTACTCACCCACAAGTGAAGGTAGACTTGAACCTTGCCTCACACAATAGTGGTCCTCACTCCAAACTAAAGAAGGCTACTAAACCACGCCAGAGAACTCCTCCCCCACCATCATCATCATCCTCTATTTTGGGCCCACATCCATCCACCTTAATAGGAGTGCTCCCAACTCCAACACTTAACAAAGGCAAAATGCCTCCATTACGTCCATTACCTGACAAAAACATATCTCCTCCAAAACATCCAACACCTCTCACCATGAAAGTGCCATCTACACGTATGGCTAGACCATCCACACCACCAACTAAAAAGGTGGTATGGAAAACTCCCTCAACGACTCTTATAAAATAGAAGTTGTCAACATCTACTACAACAAGAAGCGTAGACCCATTAGCGGGCTCCTATGTTTTGTTGTTACGTTAATTGTTGCAGTCTTCTAGCATCAGTCTCCCACCTCTTAAACCATACCAACCTCTCAGACCAAAACCCACTTGGTTTGATGACACTCAAATTTGTGCATATCATCACACTCCTGGACATGACACTGAGCGTTGTTACGCTCTTAGGGTTGTCATTCATCAACACCTAAAAAAGGGCACCCTTCTCATTAAGGACCCCTTTGACAAACTACTAACACTATCCCATGTCTCTCACACCTCTCCACCTTCACACTCATCACCTCTCGGATCAAAACCATCTTGGTTTGATGACACTAAATTTTGTGTGTATCATCGCACACCTAGACATGACACTGAGCGTTGTTGTGCTCTTAAAGTTGTCATCCACCAACACTTGAAATAGGACACTCTTTTTATTAAGGATCCTCTTGACCACTCTTTCAACAATCCATCGACACCATCACATACCTCTCAAACATCCTCACCTTCATCGGGATCTCAATGCAAGACTATAGTCCCTCTACCACCTTATCCCCCTTTGTTCGAAATCAACACTGTCAATATGGCCACCAGGTCACAAATTAGGAAGGATAAAGGAAAAGATAAGGTTTCTATTCCTTGGACATATCCATTCGTCAAGCCCTCTCCACCACCGAAACCCAAGACTTCAATCTTGGGCACATCTCAACCAACATCTTCGAAACCAATTCGTGACTCCATGGTGAAACAACTTCACCAAACCCCTGTGAAGATGTCTTTGTATGACCTAATATAAAACTCTCCACAACATCACCAAACTTTGATCAAAGCTTTACAAGTAGTGGAGGTCCAACCTAGAGACCCCCAACCACTGGCTACTTTTGTCAAAACATCACCCACCATTGCCTCCATCACTTTCAGTCATTTTGAAATTCCAACCTCCAACTTAGAAGATCAGGATCTCACTCTCTATAATTAAGCCTATTAGGCAAAAGCATCATAGGATTCATCCCCGCATCACACTCCTTATCAAAAAAGAGCTTTAATGTCTTCTCTTCATCTCATTTATCCAACTCATTGATTATCCACGATGGGTGACAAACATTGTCCCTATCACAAAAATGACTGGTAGAATTTGACTTTATACTAACTATCACAACATCGACCAAACATCAACCAACTTCTTAATCATCTTTAACACGTGACCAATATGGAAAGAAGCAAACGGGGCAAGTTTGCTCCTAATTGACTCAGACCTTACATCATGATGCACAAGCATAGATCAGGGACTTATCATCTGTCTTCTTTCGAAGGTCGGCCAAAACTTGAGCCCCTTAATGCCTTACATCTTCGACCATTCTACTGTTAGTCAAGTAATCATTCACTTGACATTTAACTTGAGCTCATCCCTTGAGCAACCCCCGCCAATCCTATTCCCTTCAACCCTTTTTCCCTACATTAGTCAACCCTTTTGTCAAGCATGAATGCTTTGTACTAATAAAAGGGAAACCCTTAAACTTCTATAGTCAAGTCCATGACCAAAAATTTAGTCAAAAACAAAACATAAAATTGGGATGCCTATTCAAAGGTCATAAACTATAAATGTAGACTACTCCCTTGAAGGACAACTCCATCATTGCTGTAGCTGATAGACTACTCCCTTGAAGGACAGCTATTCAAAGACATCTAAACATACAAAGCAGAATATAGACCACTCCCTCGAAGGATGGCTATGCCTAAATTTTGCTACATAAACATCACACTCTTAGAAGCTTCCCACATCGATCAGCTTCACATATGACCACAAAACAAAATAACATCCTCACGTAGACTTCTCGCATCTATCAGTCTACCAAAAAAATAATAATAAAAATTGACTGACAAGCTATTAAGTCATCGACTTGCCTATAAGTCATTCTCAGGGTCACCTATAAAAGGGGCAAAGTTATCCTTGCTAAAAAGGGTTACGCTATCCTCACATCTCACATCATCAAACCTATCACCCCAACATACTCAAGGGATTTCGCGCTCACTTAATGTCAAGTGATTCGAATACTTCTCTAACACAACCAATGGTCAACGACGTAATGTATGAACGGGGCTTTTGTTTGCAAAAACCCTATCTATGCCATCATTATTGGCCTTGTTAATGAAAGAGCAATGCACCTTTCACTTCTTACACCTTGGTCACATACAACCAAACCAAAAGCCAAACAAACCAACCAAATGTTTTTCAGACCACTAACATTATCATAGCCTATTTACACTAGTTTCTATGGAAACCAATACACATGAAAACTATCGACCACACAATTTATGCCAAGCATAAACCATTACTTGCTGAAGCATAAACATACTCATTTCATTTTTAGCATACACCTTCACCAATATGGAAAATTGCTAGGGATGAAAACCCATACAACCAATGTTACAAAATACACTATCACCTAATATGGAAAAGGCTGTAACATCATCATACACTCACACAACCAATGTTATAGAATACACCATCACATAATATGAAAAAGGCTGTAACATCATCATACATTCATCATTTCAAAGCATGTACCATCACACATATGGGAAGTGCTAAACCATTAACATGACCAAATCAACTATCGACTCCTCCCTTTTGGGGAGAACTACATTGGCCTGAGGCCCTTCGAAAAGGGGCTATGTAGGCAGCACTTATATCACATGACATCTTCTAGGGTTAGCTCAACCACATTCATTTGTCTGTCTATCTGATGGACCAACCATATTACCTTTAACCATGACTTAACCTAGTCAAACCTAGTCCATAACCTACCCTCTTCCTCCCTTTTAGGGAGAACTACATTGGCCTGAGGCCCTTCAAACATGGGCTATGTAGGCAACACTCAGTTGACATGGGGTCTTCTAAGGTTAGCTCAGCCATTCCTTCATCCGTCTATCTGATGGACCAACCATATTACCTTTAACCATGACTTAACCTAGTCTAACCCACATCCATAACCGACCCTCTTCCTCCCTTTTAGGGAGAACTACATTGGCCTGAGGCCCTTCAAACAGGGGCTATGTAGGTAGCACTCAATTGACATGGGGTTTTCTGAGGTTAGCTTAGCCATTCCTTCATTCGCCCATCTAATAGACCAACTATCTATACCAACCCAAAATCATGACCAAACAATCAGCCCTGACACTGAATGAGTTACCTAAACTTCTCATGGGGCACATTGGAGATCACATACATCTCCATGACCACAACACACACCACTTGAGATGACTTATATCTCAGCTTGACTCAACTAATGACCTTGGAGATCACGACTATCTCCTCAAACCATGACCACTTTTGAGATAACTATGCCTTGGTTGTTTCGATTGCATATGCTACCTCACGAATAGTTAGCAAATTGTCCACGACCCTCACAAGTATTGGATCACGCTCCAGTTGATCCCCACTACTTGTGACATTTTCATGTTTTCCGAGAGCACTTCTTGAGCTCGAGATACTTGGAACAAGATGAACATTAGAGCTATAACTTGGATTGAATAACCCAATCAACTACAACTAAAAGCTAGGGCCCAGTTACTTTGATTTTAGCACTCCTCGACCTTGCCTGTGACAATTTGGCCAGACTATCACGTGAAGTGGTATATGTGAAATCTCAAATTTTGCAGCGTTCACACTCAAACTTCACCATAACACATCCACTACCTATTAAATCAGCACCTGATATTAGGTTACCTTCCCTCGACTTTCATTTTGAGGGGGGATACCTCATCCCATACCTGGGGCAACAACTCTTATTTTTGTCTTATAGTTCATCAGAACAACCAACAAGACAAAAATGATCTTATCCCATACTTGGGGCAACTTACTCCTATTTTTGTCTTGTAGTTCATCAAGAACAACCAACAAGACAAAAAGGGGCAAATGTAGACACCAAAATAGTGTCAAACCCCCCCTTGATCCCTTTCTAACTTCAACATGCCTAACTTATACTTTATTAATTTACAATACTTATTTTAAATTAATCATCCCCCCTAGACACCTCACCTTGGATTCCTAGCTCTTAGACCATTTATCACCCTATGACTAATCATAATTACCTAAGACCTATTTCAACTCTCCCACTAACCCCCGCACCTAATAAATCTACCTTTGGACCATTCACCAATGACAACTGAACTTGGCAGATGGAGGAATGGGCAAAAGGCTAAAAATAGCCTTTTTACCCATTCTCTAGCTGCCAACTTTGGTTAACCATCGGTTGACACTGGTGGTATCACCGACCTCAATTACTTAAAACTAAATTCTAACCTCGGTTGGACCCTTGAATGCTAATTCTCTTGGGCTGGGAATGTGAATTCTCTTGCTCCCGGGATCTGGATTCTCTTGCTCCTCGACTCCTTGCATATCAAAAGTAGGCTTTAAGACGAGGCATCAACATTCTATCATCACTCTCCAGGCTAAGAAACTCTATAGAATTCACTCCACACCAGATTGAAATGTTGCATGAGGTCTCCTACATCAGCCATAATGGGAACAAGTCTTCTACACTTCTGGTTCTCCACCAAGAGCTAAGTATTATTCTGGTTTATATTTCAATATTTTTAGAATGCATTGGTGAGTAGTCCATTGAATATTCTTGAGTACTATTGATAGACAACCTAACTTTCTTCCCAGAGAGGCTGAAAAGCCTTCCTCTCATTCTTATTCTCTTTCCACCCCTGTCCTCTACCTTAGCCCTTTTCTAGACCATATTCACTACCCTGCAACCCTGCACAAACCATTAAACTCTCAGACTCCTAAATTCCTCTATCAACCATAGACTTTCCCTGAAACCCATCTAAGGCCCATTGCCCCTACCAACATTGGCATCAAGGCCCATTTCCCCTACCGACGTTGGTAGCCTAACCAACGTCGGCAACATTGACCAACCGATGACGGCAGACTAACCGGCATCGATGACTGTGAGAGGTAGATTATAGGAATTAGGTACGCGTTATCTATTTCTCTTCTTTAGCCTTTCATCATTTCTCTTTATAGCAACACTCTTTTGTCAAATAAGTGGACTATCATCCCTCAAGGAAGTCTTTGCACTTCTGGGACCGAGCTTTGCTTGGTAGTCCACCATATATCTATCTAACATTCTTTTTGTTTAAGTCTTTCTTATCTATAGGTGTCATCCTCCATAGCCAAAGAGGAGATCCTTTAACGTCTGGATAATGGTGTGCAACTTAATTTAGGTATCATCTAACCCCTGACCATTTAACTTTAGTTTCTTATTTCTTCTAAATGTAAAAAGCAAAAAAAAATAGGGAAACAGGTATACCCACCCCTTTCCTGGTGTACCCCTTAAGGTGTGCACTCATAGAGATTGAGTCTTGACAGGTTCTTGTGAGATTCAAAGTGTCAATAAGTGATAAAAGTATGAAAATATTATGTGTATACATAATCCCCACTCGAATCTCATCATGTGTCATGTGAGTGCAACATGGAATGGTGCTTCAAGAAATAAAACATGATAACACATAATGTTGATGCTAAGTAAAATGCAGTAAGAAAAAAATAAGATAAAGGAAAGGATAGAATTGAAAAACACATACCTTTACTTACCTTCATACTGTAGATAAATAAATAGAATACAAAAAAAGTGAAGGCATCCAATGTGAAGAACACAAGGTGAACCTATAGAAGTTAGTACAAAACGTAGCCAAAAATCAATTTTTTTGGAAGATAGGCATATGATAGTGAAAAATTAGGTAAGGCAAAGATGTGAGGGTATTAGAAAAAATTGGAAAATTAGAATGGATAATAAAAGGCTAGAATATTGAAGGAAAATTAATGATAAAATGATGGAAAAATAATGACAAATGATGGAAAATAAATGAAAAAATGATTGGCAAATAATTTACAAAATGATTGGTAAATGAATGACAAAATGATTGTAGAGCAAAATAAATCATATTAGAAAGCATGAAAAACATAAATGGAAAAAAGGAATGTAGAACATACTAAATCATGTTGGGAAGTATGTAAAACATGAATGATAAATGAAATATAGAACATACTAAATCACATTGGGAAGTATGTAAAACATGAATGATAAATGAAATATCAATGCATAAAAATTTGAATAAAGATATGTAAGCAAGTGACAAGTAAGCTCATGTAATATAGGTAAAAAGAAAAACATGAAAGACTAAAAATGTAATTGAAGATGCAAGACAAACATGAAGAAGGCATACATAAAGAGAAATATGTAATAATGGCAAATGTCATATGGAAGATAAGTGAAGTCCACAAAAATCAAATAAAAACATGATGAAGAAATGAAAATAAAAAATCTCTAAAGGATAAAAACTCAAATTTAGTGCTTGTTCTAAGATACAATGTAAGAAAACATAACCACCTAATGACATGACTAGTATTAAAATGAGATGGTGTGGAAAATAAATGGTGTAAGGATGTAATCCATAGTTGCTCAAACATGTTTTTTTGCTCTATGGATGGATAAAATTGAAACAAAGTAATTCTAAAATGTTTTTAAAAGGTGAAGAAGAAGGAATAATATAAGAGATAAAATAGATTTAGAATCATAATTTGCCTATCAAGGGGGGATATTAAATGGGTAGAGGGGAAAATGAAGGTGAAACCAAGGTAGAGGAACTCTTTATCGAAGTCAAGACACTCAAATTAGGTTTTTCATAATAAGAGGACTTTAAATAACTTCTCTTAGCTACACAAGTCTTAGGTCAATAAATGTAGTATATAGAGTATCCCATGAAGGTTATATGCATGAAAAGTAAAATGGACCTACCTTCCCACAACATATTGCCCATTCCTCAGGACCCCTTATAGAGCCTTGGTCTACTGTGAAGATTGGGTACTTTCATGAGAAAGTAGGTAGCACTATAGAGTTTGTTAAATTCTCATATTCCAATCTACTGGCCTACCATACCCCAATGAACCTTGGCTCTATGTGAGGCCAATTGTGAAGTTTGAGTTTTGATTAGAGATAGGATATGTGCTTGAAACCATGTATTTTGGTGTGATTTTGACTTATGAGATTTATATGTTGCCCTTTATATATCATTGTATTTTGTTTCAAATGATTTGGATTTTAACTTTCTTGATGGCTTTTTCTTGTTCTTCCTCCATATGGATTTATAAAACTAAACATGGGTCTTAAATATGAATTTCATTTGAATACTTGGGACTTGCTTTCTAAGAGAGATAACTTCAAAGAGCATGGAGTCTAAGAGTCTCATAAATATAGGTAAAATAAAAGTGCTATATTGACTTCGACCTTATTTTATCCAATGTGGAGTGAAAGGAAAGGAAATCAAGAGGAGTGACACATAAAATAATTTCAATTACTTCAAATCACAAAAAATGTGAACAATGGTGAAAAAGGATATAATGATAGTAAAGCATGATTCCTTATCATAAGAATGAGGGAAATGGAGGAAAACATGATAACAAAGATTGTTGTGCAAATTCCATTGATCAAAAGAAATAAAAACTAAAGTTGAGAATAAGGATCAATAAAATTATCTTATAAAAGGAATGATAAGATGGTAATTTTGTGAGGAGGTCCAAGTCCTATCCATGGTCTTACACTACAACTCATAAAAGAGAAACCTTCAAGGGATGACAAAATGTGTGTGAAATAATAAAATTAGAAAAGAATTAAAGGTGGTATTTTGTGAGGAAGGCTAGGTCCTATCCATGGTATTACATTGCAACTAATAAGGTGAACACAAATGAGGTGAATGCTAAATAATGGAAAAAATAATAATCATAAAGCTACTAAGGCAAAAAATGACATAAAAAGACAAAAATAAAAGAGATATATGAGGACAAAAATGAAATCAAATGCCAAATGTAACGTGTAATAAAATCAAAGAACCCAAAGGTGAAAATTATTTTTATAAATCAAAATTAAAGTACACAAAAATAAATAAACATGAGACAAAAATAATAATAAGATCTATGCTAGCATCTGTATCAAAGATGAGCATGTGAAATACAAGTTTATAAGTCTTAGAAGCTTTCTTGAAGATGAATTTTTTTGGTATTATGCATTGTAGAATAAGAGTGGGCATCACAATATTATCCATTAGGAAATTGGATGTAGGGATGGGCATAAAAAGATTCCCCAAAGTCTAAAGGGACACATGGATGGTCATCACAATATGCCCCAACATGTGATTTGGAGTGAGGTAACATTAAACCATTAAAATGATTTGCATTAGGTTGGTAGATGAATTTGGAGATAGGTAAATGTGTTTGTTTATTATATTTTAAGGATGTTTAATGTGACATATGATGTGTAGGAGAGGTATGAAGAGGTAAAGGAGGACCATGTATGATATGCCTTGGAGTAGGCATTTAAACTAGGTACTCCTTTGGTTCATGTGACCTAAGAGGTTGAGGTTAAATGGATTCAACAATATGTTTAAAGTTTTTCATGTTAGCTATATTTTCCTTATTGTTGTAGAAAGAAGAATCAATTATGGTTTGAAAAAAATTAGCAGATGAGGTGTAGGTATGGGATAATTATTGTTGATAATTAGGTAGTTTTTTTTGATGTGATTGTGGTTCTTGAGATTAAAGTTGAGAAGTGTGAATATAGTCTTGATAATGTTGTTTGGTGAGAGTATCAAGATTAAAATATGGACCAAGAAAGGAAGGAAGAAGAAATCAATGAAGATCATGACAAGACTCATGAGAATGACGTAGATTAGCCTGGAACCAAAAAAATTTATTAGGATTATACCATTTTAGAAGAGGTTTGGAATGATCAAAGCTCATGGGTTTAAAGGGTTGAAATTTATTCTTAAGTTGTTCTAGAATCAAGGGAAGGTGGTTGGGTTAAAATTGGTTGAATTGGATGCTCCATTTTGATGTTGGGGAGGCTTGGATGAATCAATGTTATGAGAAAATGATTGATTTTTTTTTAGTAGTTATTTTAGATGGTTCAAATTGAGTCATAAGAAAGTCTTGCCTTATTGCTTGGTATAAGGATTCTTTTAAAGTTTTAGGTGAACAAATTCTAACTTTGTATTGAAGGGGATGTTTAAGATCAGTGACAAATAGTTTTAAAATAGTATCATCATTCATGTTATGGTCCACTTTGTGAGAAAGAGATTTCCATCATTTAATAAAAGTATGAGAAGACTCATTAGGAATTTTCTTAGCATTGATGAAATGGCTAAGGTAATTTTTAGGAAGGTCATCATGTTGGAATTCCTTCACTAGAGCAGTGACTAAATCCTCTAGTTGTGAGATGGAATGCTTATGAATTTGGTTATACCATTCAAGTGTATCACCCACAAATGTTTTGGCTAAGATCTTGGTGGTAGCAAATGTGTTAGTTTAGACCCATTCATTATAGATATTACCAAAAGACTTAAGAAATATAGTAAGGTCCTTAGTTCCATTATATGTGATAGTTGGAGAAATGTTTCCAATATCTATAGATGCAATGAATGGGGCTAAAGTTTCATTTTAAAGATGTTGAAGAATTTTTTTATTTGTTAGAGGTTGAGGGATGGTATTCCCATTGGAATTTATATGAGGAGGAAGGAAAAATTTGGATTTGGTTGAGACATGATGACTTGAGGTGGTTGACTAGTCACGTTTAATATATGTTGTATGTTCAACATTTGAGATTGATTGGTTATTTGCATGGTGTTCATTTGTTGAACTACGTGTGAAATAAGTTTAGTTATATCAATAGGTGGATTGGTGATTGTAATAGGGGTATTGGTGTTGATAGGAGGGGGATTATTAGTATGAGGATTCCAAACATTGTTATTGGGAAGATGATTATGATGAAGAACCTCAATTACATTACATTATGTAGTGATTGGATTTGGTTTAGGATAAGAGGAAAGAAGAAAGTAGATAGTTTCATCTAAAGTAATATAATAAGTGAGGTTATTATCCAAATCTTGAATTATGCAATGTTATTGAATAAAATAAGGCTGAAAAGATGTCATCATGATGAGATAAGACTAGATAACCACACAAAGGAAGAGGTGTAAGAAATAACAAAGAGATAACAAGTGATAGAAATAGTACAGAGTAAATTGGATCAACCTAAAACATAAAATAGGGATTATAAATAGTAGAAGGTTGATTAAGTCAACTTAGTACAATAAATAGAGGGTAAAAAAGTGTATAGGGTTGACTGGGTCAACTCTGTACAGTAGATAGGGTCGACCTTGTATAGTAGATAGGGTCAACCCTATTTAGTACAAAGGAAAAATAAACATCCTATAACAAACTGTGTTGACTAAAATGACTGTGTACTATAACAAAAAGATTTTTACAAGTACTTAAGAAAGAAATAACAAAAGTGAAACAAACAATCAATTGGATCAATGAAGGTGAATGCAATTGAGACACACAAGACAAAACCTTACACCAATGTTGACTAATGCAAGTATTTGCAATACAAAATACATTTGAATAAAGAGCAAGTAATCAATTTGGAATTTAAAAGCTAACTATTTGGTCAACCTAAATGTTGTTATATTATTAGAATGTAGTTTTAAATGTGATGGAAAGTTAGCTATAAGCAAGAAAATAGAAAGCAATCTAAAGATAGTTTTAAGATGTTTGGGCTGAAAGGGATCTTATTGGGAATGGTACAAGCTTGGTATTATGGCCTACCCACTCACTTCACACATTACAGTGATAAGGTTGATAGGTGCTTAGCCAAAATATACCTTTAACCATGTATTTATACTTGATCAAAAAACCAAGTCGGCTTCCCCCTTGGTGATGAAATCCTAGTAGGTTGGCCTTGGGTAGACAATTGTTAATGTACTTGTTAATATTGTATGATTTGGTCATGTGTGCATAAAATAGAAAAGAGTGAAACTAAATGGTAAATTGAAAACCACCTAATTAGACTATGTTATCTATTCTAAGCTTGTAAGCAACAAGAAATGAAAGTGTGAGCTAATTACTAGCATATAAGGGTTAATTCTAAGTTTAAAACATAGTACAATATTGATACAATCGATAGTGTATGCATAGAATATAATTAAGGGTTAACAGTGTCACCTATGTACTATGGAAGCAAGGTCTAAAAATGAATAGGGTCAATAGAGTTGATCTAGCTATCTAGATAGCACACAAAATATAGAATTGGGTTGACATGGTCAATCCAACTGACTGTATAAGGGTAATTTTGAAGATTTCAAGCTATGAAAATGAAAAACTATAAGGAAAGAGAGAAAGGATAAAAAGGAACCTTGGTGAGTCTAAGATGTAGAGAAGTTAGATTACTATCAAATAACCTTGATAAACACTTGAAAATTTTGCTAACAGGGTTGACTAGGTCGATCCAACTTTGTAGGAGCCTATTGCTAAGTGCCTAAACTATACAGGGCCGACTTAGTAGTCTAGATTGGATGCTTGAAAATGTATAGGGTTGACTGGGTCTATGGAGTATGTTGAACCTAATATATAAAAATTTGGAAAAATGTATTGGGTCGATTGAGTCAATCTAATAGCTTGTACCTAAAAACCTACATATAAAAATTAGAATTGGGTTGATGCAGTCGACCTAGTATGGCAAATATATGATAAAAATAATGATAAAAGAATGAAACAAGTGAATAAATCCTACAAGGTTTAGTTCATATCAGGTTTAACAGAATGTATGCAATCAAAAATGTATCATGTCTATAAATCAATTCTGGTTCGAATAAGATAAAACATACCTACACTTTTGATTGAGAATACATTTGTTAAGCAGGATCATGACCAATTTGGGGATCTTTTAGACCTGATTAGGAGGTCACTTATCACAACACACTATTCTAAGGAGGGTTCCAAGCCTCTATTCTAGCATAATCATGTAATAACCCTAAGGGGGTCCTAGGTTTTAATAGTTCACCTATGCTAATAACAAGAAAGTAAATCTAATCTAGTGTCCACCAAAGCTTGTGGCACAAAGTGAGTGTTATAAAAAAAAAAAAAAAACAAAAAAAACATGCATACAGTACATATAATCACACCAATGTATGCGGAATTCTAATGCATGGAAGAGAATTACCACTACATTATCTATCTTCTTGTACAAAGGAGAAATAAATTTAGGAATACTTACCTCGAAGATAAACCCAATGAAATTCAATCTCTCCCTTGGCCAAGTTTATTCATAAGAAAGTGTTTTGGTATGTAAGGATAACAAAGATAAATCAACTTTAGGCTACACAACCTATCAATACATCCAAAAGACTTCTCCACAAGACAAGATCCATATCTCTAAAGAAAATATGTAAACCTAAGCTTTACTTCTCAAGTAGAATGATCAATAAGAAGATGTTCATTTGCACTTAATTATTATTCACTTATTTCTTATCAAATGGTGGGAAATGAAATTGAATATATAGACAGATCTTTCTTTAAGCCCTTCCAAAAATTTTGGCCGATAGGGTCGACCTAGTACAATTATGGATAATAATTCACTAGGTCATGAGCTAGGTTGGCCAAAGTTCAACTAGTTCTCAGGTGAAAAATATCTTAAAACTGTAGAAGGTTAACATAATACAGTAAATAAAGGCTAAACGCTATATAGGGTTGACCCAGTTGACCTAGCACAATGAACAATTGAAATGGGATTCAGGTTAGGAAAAGGGGGATAAAAGGTAGCAAATGTCTGAAATGGGTACAACTGAGAATAATAATATTAGATTTAATGGTTTTAGGAGACAAGTGTGTAGATAACATGTGGAAAAAGGGACAAAAATCCTAAAAAACACCAATGATCTGCCCACTCCTTTCCCAGTTCACCCCTTAAGGTGTGTACTTAGAGAGATTGATTTTTGATGGGTTCTTGCAAGATACAAAGTGTCAGTAAGTGATAAAAGTTTGAAAATATTATGTGTATACAAAAAGTGAGGTTTGTCTAAACTATCAAATTTCATTCATTTTTAAATGGCCGCATATGTGTGGCAAACACTAGGGCACAATCATGTCATTTGGATCTGGGTCAACTAGCTTGTTGTGAAAAGGTATTATCCTTTTCACAACCACTACATCTATCAATTTCTCAATGTAATCAATGTCTGAGTTTCCCCTACATTCCAAGGCTGATTACCACTAACATAATTTGTTTTAACCACTCAAAATAAGCATCTTAGTGAGTCATCCTTAGTTTATATACCCCACCATGGAGTGGGTTTTAAATGATGCCAAGAGATGAATTCTTAGGTCAATGTTTCCATAGAGAACTCATGATGAGGTGATGAAACTCCACTCACAAGACAAAATGAATGAAATAAAGGCAAGTGGAAGACGTTAGGGTCATTTTGGGGATTGCCTTAGCGACTTTATTTCCATGCTTTTGGACCAAAATGAAAAATTAAAAGAGTGAGGTTTTTTTATCACCTAAATTCCTTATAGGGGATTGAGGGGGGGAGTATACATGCTATACTCATTTTGATTAACAATCACTTGAAAAAACATGCATAAAAATGGAAACTCTTATGAGTATGTAACGAAGGTGAGAGTTCATTTTTATAACACCAAAAATGTTTGAGCCCCTTGGCTTTGTTGTTGGTAATTCCAAAAAACTTCAAAAATAATTAAGAGATGAAAACAACTAAGTACATTTTAAACACCAAATACAATGTATGTAATTTTTAACCATGCTTAAACTTTGCTCTTTCCGCTTCAGGGCATAGAAATTGTTAGAGGGTTTGCCTACTTAGAATCTCAAAATCAAGTGAGAAAATAACATTTTGAATTTAGGTTTTATGTTTAAGATTTCTTATTTCAAAGACCAATTGTCACTAATATACAAAGGTCAATGTTGATTAAAAAAATCAACATTAATTAAGTAGATCATCGGCATTTCCTCTAAAACACATAAAAATAAAGTCTATTTTGATGGAAAAATGATTAATAAAAGAGCTTAAAATCCAAACATCTAATGGATTCTACAAGAAATGGATTATACAAACAACATGCAGATCATCAAACATAAAATTAAGGACAGAAAAATCAAGTAAAACCATTTTTATCCATGTTTCTTGCCTTGTTCTATTTTTTACACAAAGATCATGGTCGATTCCTATAATTGATGTTGATCTAGAAAATTGACATTGCTCCTTACAACCTAAAATTTGCTTAAAAAACAAAGACATAAAAAACAAAGCTAAAACTTGAAACTTGAAGATTTATATACATCCATTAGAAAAACTAAAAATAGCATATCAATCTCCTTGGCCATACAGGATGGTTGTTCCTACCGGGTGTGCCATGATGTGAATAGGGATTATGTAGAGGGGATGTTAGTCTTATGTTAGTCCAATAAAATGAATCAAAATAACATAATAAAATCCTAAAATTTATGGATATCATAGGTAACAAGCTTACATATGAAAACATAATGAAAACAAAAAAAAACAATATTTTACCTTCCTTGGAGCTCCAAATGGCTTGTTGATTTTTTTTTGCTTGGTTTGTACATCAAGAAATCTTCATCAATTGAGATTTTTTGGCTTCACCTTTCCTTGGAACCTTGGCTTGATTTCTTGGATTATGAATTTGAGCATTATAACACTACATTATCAAAGCTTTTGAAGACATTTAGGCATAACATCAATGGGTATAGCCTTGTATTTATAGCCTCAAAATTTGAATCTCACCATAGATGAGTTAAGGTTGAGTTTAAACATGAAATGGGTTAAAATTAACCCTAGGTGAGTTAAGGATAACTATAGTTGAGTTAAAATTTGTCATGTAAATATGATTTTCAACTACTAGGCATGGCTCTCAAATTAGATATTTTGGGATGTTTTAGAAGAGCTTGGCAACTCATAAAGGCAATGATGAAAAGGCTTGATATTTTGAATTTTAGAATTTCCATTTTTAGATATTCATTAATTGTAAATGGATAATTCAACTAAGAATTTAATCTTGTTTTATTAGTTAATTCATTTTGATTAACATTTTATCTCTTTAAAGATTTGATCAAGTGCCCCACTTAATGGGTCTATAAACCAAATTGCCAATTGTTAGGTTACAAGGTGATTATGGATGAATCTGTGAGAGATTGTTATTGCATACATGAATGCCTCAACATGATTTTGAGAATTGATGAATGATGCATGACCAAAATGGGGACATTTAATGATTCCTAGGCTTAATTTACAATGGTTGGTGTTAGTGACCAAAATTGCAGTGAAGTAATTGGGCCCTTGTTAATTGAGAATGCCTAAGTCTAGCTTGAGTTGAGTATCAATGTCTAAGTCATTAGCCCCATTTCTATTTCAAAGTGTTCCTTAGAAGGTCAAGTTCATGTAAAAAAATTGGCTATTTTTTGTCTTGTTTTTTCTTGGTGAAGGTGTCTTCCCTTAGATTTTTCGGGCCTTTTGCATGAACACAATATCTGATGGAAATAGGTCTTTAGGATTTTTGTCTTGGATAAAAGTTTGAAAACTTATTTTTGTTAGACATTTTGTCTGATACAAAAGTTTTGAAGGAATTCAATGACTTATCTATTTTAGTCTAAGTGTTTTGTGAAAGGTGCAAAGGGTTATTTCAATTATTTTGGGTCATTTATTTTGGAATTTTTGTCCTCCACAAAAATATGAAGTGCACTTGCCCTTCTGTAATTTTTATTGCATAAAAATCTTGAAGGAAATCCTTTGTTTTAATAAAAATACTAAGTCTTATGTTTTAGACTTTTTTATCCAAAAAGAATCCCAAAGGGATATTTCATTTGCAAAGTCTTATTTGTTTTGGATTTTTTTTGCGGCAAAAAGATCGAAGGCCACTTACCCTTATAACATTTTGCTCACAAAAAAATCTCAAAGGAATTATAAGGTCATTTACTTTAGCCAAATGTACTTACAAAAATCTCGAAGGGTCATTTTACCTTTACAAATTTTTTAAAGGATTATTTCCTTTGGGCATTTTTCCCTTGCAAAATTCTCAAAGGGCTTCTATAAAAAGTCCAAAGGATAATTCTAGATTTGGAGGACACTTTCAAAACTCTTGAAGGAAAATTTAAATAGTTTTGAAGGGCACTTTCAGAGGATGGAGGAAACTTTCAATGGTTTTGAATGACACTTTCAAGAGTTTGAAGGACCATTCCAAAACGCTGAAGGACATTTTTTAAGGATAGGTGCCCTTAATAAAAAGCTCAAAGGATAAGTTTGGATGGAGAAAAATACTTACAAATTTCTTGAAGGGAACTTTCAAGAGATCTAAGGACCATTTCAAAATTTTGAAGGGAATTTTTATAGGGTAGGTGCCCTTAACAAAAATACTGAAGGGTATGTTCAAAGTGCTCGAAAGGTACTTTCGACAAAGTTGTTGTAGAGCAGAGGTTCATTTCCTTTGAACATTTTTATTGAGAATATTTTTTGAAGGAATTGCATTTATTTGAGAGAAGTAATAAGGTCAATTTATATGAGGAAATTATTTTGGATAATATGTTCAAAACAATTATCTTGATGAAGGCAAAAATGAGCTAAGTGTCAATTCTTTCGATGAAAGTATAATGGTCCAATTTCTTTCGTAAAAGTGTAATGACAATTTTTTTAGGGAAATTGTTTTGGACAAAATGTCTGAAATAATTATCTTGATGAAAATCTAAAGGTCGAAGACTCAACTCAGAAGTGCTGAAGAAAATAGGGATGCCAAAGACAAAGACTCAAATAAAATTGTCATAAAATGAAGCCCCTGAAGGAATATTTCTAAATTTCAGGTGATGATCTCATGGAAATCTTTTGATAGGTGCATAGACATTAATTTTAGGCTATAAAGACTAGCTATTGGGATTTAAATGCTCTAAGATAGTCATGTAGATGTCAACTTTAAACCTTGTGAAGTAGCCATTTGTTTTCAAATGGGGCAAATCCAATGACATGCATTTACTTAGAATAAGATGATCTGACTATGCATGATCAAAGCTAAATAGTCAAAAGAACTTAAGAAGCCTATAGAGATAACAAATGGCATATCCTTGGGGATAGGTAAAAGGCATTATCCAATCATTCCTCACTCTTCAGATTATGATTTGATGGAGCACATTTGTTCACCTTAACCAGATCTAATGGTGTATAACCAAGGTTGAAAAGTCAGAGATCCCATGAGCAAACACAAAAATGATAAGAAATAGCTGCATGCCACTAATTATAACTTGATCATCTCATTTCAAGATCTATAGCTCATGTTGGATTAGGAAGTAAAGATTTAATAGTGTGATCTAAGATAGACTTTTTAAAGGGGCTTAGACTACACAAGGAGGTGATAAGTGTCCAAACTTGAGCCATTAGTCACTCTTAGAGCTATATGGATGCCTAGTTGGATCCAAGGTGGAATGCCAAGTGTCAGTGTGTGGTAATATTTGGTTTAAAATATAAAATTGATGATATTTCATGGATGTGGTAATGGTTTGAAGCACAAAAACCATATAAATGCCATTTTGAGATCAAATATTTCCAATCATGATTGCAGATCATTTCATATTTCATGTCACAATCAGATCAACTCCTGAGTCATCATTGAAGGTAATGGGATTTCCCTTAACATGAAAAAATAAGATATTTCTTGTACATAAGTGTCCATGATTAGAAATTGAGTAACAAGAAAGCATTTCCAAATAAGTTACACATGAGGACAAACTATGTTTGGCTTTTAAATGATTTTATCCCTCCAACTATGCAAGTGAATGATCTGGGGGATATTCAGGTTATTTCACATTAAGACAAAATTTGTTTGGATCATCAAACAAATATCCTCCTTCTAAGCTCATGTGAAAGGCATTTTTCAATTGAAAGATCAAATTATATGCTCCAAGTGGTTATGAATCTTCATCATTATTTGGAAAGGTAGTTTTAATAATGATTCTTTCCTGCAAGTGGATGAGGATCTCAAACATGGCATGGAATATTATTCAAATAGGATCATCTTGGTAGAATTGAAGGATTTTTATGCAATTTTTCAATTTGCAACATATAGGTCCAGATTTGAGAAGGATTGAAAAAGTATAAATAGGGGATTTGTCCTCTATTCTAAGTTTGTTTTTGGTTGTTGGTTGTTATAGGTAATTTTAGGCAGCCATTTTCCCTAAGTCTAGGTTATGTAGAATTTTTTTGGAATAAATTTTTATGTGAAGACTTTGTCTCCCTTGATAAGGTGGTTGTATCTATATAACCATTATAAATATTTTAGAGTATGGTCATGTCTCCCTTGTGAAAAGCTCAATCTCACCATGCTTGTTCCCATGGAAACATTCTTAAGTGTTGATCTTTTTAATATTTATTTTCAACCCTATGGAAAATATTTGTGGTTCTCCACTATATTATACTAATGAAATGAAATAATATGTTTTATAGGTTTTGTTGATTGGATATCTGGTTTGTGTTTATTAATAGTTGTCATTCTGAGCATGTACTTAGGTTATAAATCCCTTTTTGTAGTTATAATTGGAAATGCATTATTGAATACCTTTTAAGGACTCCTTGGGTGCATGAATTTAGCAAGAGAAAGTATTTTATATTTTATTTTTAATGTATGCACTAGTCTCTCAGGGATTATTTGGTGTTTATCATTGTCTTGCATTTGATGTATTTTTCTGCATCTTTACTGAGGAGCATTATCATGAAATACCACTAGATACCCTATTATTTGGAATCCACTAACATGCCACCCTCCCTCTCTTTTTAATCACTAGATCTCACCTGGGTATGCATACCCCCTACATGTGTGCAATGAACTATAGAATATAAGACCAGGTGCCAATCCATTGGGCTATAGAGTCAAGACTTAGCAACATTTTCAGCAAATGCCCATGAAGGCTCAATAAAACATGAAAAAATTAACAAAAATAGATTAGGAGGATATAGAAACAAACACAACAAAAGGAATAAAAAAAAACTATACAAATGAAGCCCAAAACAAAGTGCAACAAAACAATATAAAGACAAAGTAATAAAGTATTATACAATATCGTACACATATTGTAGATGGACTCAATAGAGAGTGTTTTAAATGTCTACCATTGAATGATAGTTCCAATATTTCACCATCCAAATCTCTCAAGAATAAATTATGATCCCCAATCCTATTGTCAATGGAATAGGGACCCATCCATAAAGCATTAAACTTATCATGTTTTCCTTTCTCCTGATTCTTGTTATCCCAAATTAGAACCAAATAACTTATTTGGAAAGTCTCTGGAGTGAATTTTATATCAAATATTTTCTTTCTCTTTTCATTAAACTTAAGGTATATATTCATGAGCTTATCTTCGAGTTTCATCAAGCTCAATAATCTGGTTCACCCTGCCTTCATAGTGGTGGACTTGTTCATCATCCCCTACTTGTTGCATAAGTTGATAGGTGGGAAACTACAAATTCATAGGCATAATTACTTTAGCTCCATAAATAAGCTCAAAATGGATTCTACCTTTATCTCTCTTAGGAGCAATCCTATAAGCCCATAAAGCAAACTTTAACTGTTCACCCCACTTCTTGTTTGCTTCTAATGTTCTCTTGATGATCTTGAGCAAGTTATTGTTACTTGATTAAACTTGCCCATTCCCTTAAGGGTTTTATTTGGAAGCATAGGTTAAATAAATCCCATAGTCTTTGCATAATGCCACCAAAGGTTTAGCTTTAAATCTCATTGCATTATCAACAATTATCTTGATAGGCACACCAAATCTATAAGTAATCTAATTTAATAAAAAATCCATGACTACCTAGTGTGTTGTTTTATTTGTAAGGATTTATTCGATCCATTTGGTGAAGTAATCAATTACAAATAGGATCTATCTATGCCAAATGCTTGATGAATCAATGATTTCTCTAATGAAATCCACTCCCCATTACTTGAATGGGCATTCAATCATCACAAGTTGCAAGGGAAGAAAACTTGAAGCTCTCATCCTCCTAGAAAAGCACTGACATTTCTCACATCTTCTAACTATCTAAGCAACATCCTTAAATAGTGATGGCCAAAAATAAGCATCTCTCATAATTTTATGAGCTATAAATTTAGGTGCAAAGTGGCCACCACAAACTCTACTATGAAAATTTTCAATAAAGATAGCAGTTTGCTATTCTAATACACATCTTAGAATAACCCCATATGGATTCTTCCATGATAGTCCATCTTCAGTCAAGAGGAAATTTTGGGACATAAGATTTCAAGTTCTCTGATATTTATCCAAACTAAGGGGATAGTTCATATTTTTCTAATAAACAATGTCTCTATACCATAGAGATATGTTGAATAGATACAAGGAATCATTAAAATTAAACACAACATTGTTCACCTCAATAGCTTGCAAGTTGGTCTCAACCATAAGTTTGGCTAGACCTATCCCCTTTACCAACTTGGTGGTTTGGATATCCATGAGTTTATTGAACCACCTATAACTTTTTCTAGATACATCAGTCTAAGTTAAAATGTCCTTCACCATAGTGTGTGGGATGTAGGCAATAATCTTTAAACTCAGAATATATGACCTAAATGTTTTAATAGCCTTAAAAAGAGAAAAAGCCTCCTCGTTCATGATGGTTTACTTCATTTTAGGACCTTGCAAAGCTTTGCTGAAGAAAACAATGGGCTATTCATGACCCTTTTCATTCTTTTGTATAAGATAACAACCAAAATATTGGATGACACAAAAGAGAACACCTATAATGGCTTTGTGTAGTCAAGATTGGCCAAAATAGGGGAAAACTTTAAAGCACCCTTAATGTCACTAAATGCTTATATGACCTTCTTTTCCTATTTGATGGTTTGGTACTTATTCAACATATAAGTTATAGGTAGAGTGATCTCTACAAAATTAGACAGAAACCTTCTTATAAAGTTTATATGTCAAAAGAAAGACTGAATTCCTTTCTTGGACTATAGGATAGGCACTTTATCTATGCCATCAACCCTTTCAAGTTCAATCATGACACCATCATTAGACACTATATGCCCTAGAAACTTGGCCTTTTATATTCTAAAGTGACACTTCTTGGGATTAAGTGAAATGATAAACTCTCTACATCTAATCAACACCTTTTCTAGATGCTCTTCTCTCATTTTAGAGTATACAATGATGTCATCCTGATACACTGTAATGAATTAGTTAGTTATCCCTACAAAGGCAATGTTCATAGCTCATTGAAATGTTGCACCAATATTCATTGATTTGAAGGGCATACTCATATATACATTAGTGCCCTAAGGTGTCATGAATGCAGTCTTGGACCTCTCTGATTCTTTCACCACAACCTAGTTGTAACCTAAGAAGCCATCCAATGTAGACAAAATTTATGATCTAGTAACACTTTGTAACAGGTTCTCCATATTGGGTAAGGGACAATTATCTTTTAAAGAAGCCTTATTTATATTTTTGAAATCCACACACAAGCAGATGTTGTCATTTTTATTTATTATAGGGACCAAGTTAACAACCCATGATGAATACCTGATGGGCTGAATGATACCATCATCCCTTAAATGTTTTTATTTCTCCCTCATATTAGTGGCCAAGATGGGGTTAATTGGTATATATTTTTGCCTAAAAGTTTTTCTATCAGGCTATAATGGGATGATGTGCTGGAACAAGTCTTCCCTATATGCTTTCAACTCAAATTAAGACCACACTAGGAAATCTTAGTACTTCCTTAACAGTTGCATGTAAGCCTTTTTCTATACTACACTTGGGTGATTACCTAGCCAAAAATTCCTTGGATTCTCATGAGAACCCAAGTTGCACTTAGTCATGTCCTTTGAGATGAATAAGTCTCTTGACTTATTTATGTCTACTTCATTAAAAGATGCTTCTAGACTGACTAGTCCTCTTGGGATAGTGTTTATATTCAACTAAATGATGTCTTTACAAAAAAAAAGTCTCCTTCCCATAATAGACTTGAATCATGGACTCCAAGTCTTTGAGATGATCATAGATCTCAGCCTCATAGTTCAAAAACCTCTTAACCTATTCATCATCATCAAAGACCTACCAATGATGAACATTGTCTAGGATTGAAGGCTTGGCAAGAACTTCTACTTGATATTGACAATGAGGCATCATATTTTTAATGTCAAATTGAGAACCTAGACCTACATGTCTATCAACTTCTTGGTTAAAGCTTTGATCATGATAACATAAATTAAATGCATGAAAGAGCTTTAACAAGTCCCAAATAACATTAAAATACTATTTCAACTTCTTATTCATCATGAAAAAAACATTGCATAATTGCTTTACCACAAACTTGGAATCACCCTTAATAATAATTTTTTTTATTCCAAATTCATGAGCAATCCTTAGACCAAATAAGAGTGCCTCATACTCGATAGTATTGTTAGTGCACTCAAAATAAAACTAGAAAGAAAACATAAAACATTTACCATTAGGGGCATAGAAGATAAATATAGATCCATTTCCAAGATTAGATCAAGCCCCATTGAAGCACATTCTCTAGACTACATTTTATTTGTTAATCTCAATGTCAAAAACATCAGGCTATTTACTAACATCAACATTCCTAACAAAATTTCAAAACTCAATGTCCATGTACAACACTTCATTGAGAGCATGCTTTGGATCTTGAATCACATGTAACATCTTTGGCTCTCTATAAAGTTTGACCATCTTACCGTCTAAAGGAATGGTGGCATAAGAAGGGTCTATCTACACACTTCAACCCATGCTAGCAGCCCATTTATGTGATATCAACATCCCCCATTTAGGTGGGTAGCCTAAAACTACCACATCCATGTTCAAGTACTTACCAAGATGAATTACCAACTTTACCACAAACCCCTTAACTTGTCCAACAACTAGAACCTCTCATGAGTCCATGGCATAACACTTGCTAAAGGCTAACATGATATTCACTCCAAGCTCATTGAGGACACCTAAGGGTATCATATTATGAGAAGATCTAGAATCAAACATGTAGTTGTGAACAACTAGACCATTAATCAATAGAGTCATATAAAAAGGATCCATGTTCATTTGACTCTCCACTAGTGTAGTACCCAAATAAACCTCTAGAACAGGTTCAACAACCTCTTATAATTCTTCATCTTCTTATAGGGGTGTTTAGGGCATCTCAACTTCATTCACAACTAACCTTTTACCAAATTCTAAATATTTAAAGGCTCTCTTACTATGTTTAGGTATTAGCAATAACTCAATAAGTGGTATGATGATAGTTATTTGACTCAATACTTGAGCCATGTCACATACACTATACTAAGGAAGAGGCATATTTGGTGGAAGGGTAATGACACCTTCAGTTGGGATATAGTCACTCAATGTCTAAAGTGGAGGAGGTTGGGGTGGATTTGGAACTTTGACAGCAACCTTTAAAGGTAGATTTTGCTTAAGCTCATTTACACCCTTAAGGATGCTAAACAATATAGGCATTCTATTTCTCCTAGTAGGATAACCTCTAGGCTTAACCTCTCGAGTTATAGGTGCTATCTTAGGAGATTATTTTACTATAGTAACTTTATTTGATTTCTTGCTAGTATTTTTGGCCTTTGAATTTTTAGGGGTAGTGTCTTGAGGAGCAGTGTTTGGTTACCTACTTCTCAAGTTATATTCCTTCTTTTGGATAGTTACTGCATTAATTAATAGCTACCTATCCTTAATTGATGGAACTCCCCCATGATATTTCTTGATCATCATAGAGTGCAAGAGATCAAAATCATGGATGGGAAATTCATATGCTTGTGTCACATTGACATCAAAATAAAAATCAAAATTTGGGATACTCTCAATTTCAACAAGACTCCAAAATTGATCATCCATAGTATTAGTCCATAACTCCATGGAGGTAGTTGATTCACCTTGAGGTATTTGAAAATTGAACATAAAGATCTCATAATTAGATGATGCATATTTAGGTTCATCTATATCTTCATTAAGTTGTTTAGCAGTATCACATGGAGGTTGTAGAAGGAAGAATTTATCATACCAATCAATTTCTAAATCTAAATTTATAGCATTTACCTTGGCATTCAAAGGATCAGGGGCCTCATTTCTATCCCCTCTATTCTAGTTTTTCTCAATCCTATCTTCATTTATAGGCCTCTTCTTTCTATCATTATCTCTATGGTGGAAATCATGCCCCTTATGTGATTGATTTGGATTGGGAGCCTTATCATAGTTGGAAGACATATAAGGGACCCTTTTTTTAGCTCCAGCCAACTTGTACAAAATTTCTTTGACAATAAAGGCCAAAGTTTTGACAATTTCCTCCAAGTTGGTTATCTTCATGGGCTGTGTCTTTTCCAGATTGACCAAATTCACATCAAACTACTTGTTCAAGGGATTTCCTATAGCCTTGATGTTATTTTTAATCTAGATGGACATATTGAATGCCAACCATAAGTTAGTGGGAGCCTTATCCCTCAAGAATTATGCACCTTCTTATCAAAGGCATCACAATACTTTATCAAGCATGTTGTGTTGTTGGGTCTAATGTTTTTGGGTAGCTACATCATGGTCTTATTGAATCAAGTGTTAAATTAATACACACACTCATTAGGATTATTTTTTATATTTTCAAATTCAGCTAAGAGAAACTTGGATCAATCCTAACACTATATTAAAATTTGAAAATATTTTGCATCTCTTCCCATGAATCAATGCATCTAGTGGGAAGGGAATTAAACCATTCAAAAACATCTTCCTCTAGTGTGTGCATAAATAATTTTATGCACACATCCTTATACTCAATATCATAGTCTTCAATGATATTTTTATAGGCCTTCAGATGTTGATCACTACTCACTGCAATGTTCCCTTAGAATTTTGGGAGGCATTTCCTAACTGCATGTGTAACCTCATTAGGATAGCCTTCCATATCATCAAAACTAATAGATCTAAACCTATGAATTCTAAATTTAGGATGTTCATTCTACTCTTGGTCAATATGCCTCATGATTGGTTTAGTGGGAGGTTCAATAAAAAATGGTAAAGAGATAAGAGGGGGTGAATGAGGTGGGCTTGGTAGATCATACCTGAGAGGGGATTCAGCTGGTTGAGAAGGAGCTAGAAAATAAATAGGACTATGTGCTTTAGAATTAGTATAAGAGCTATGATGGTCCTTAATTATGGGGGGGTTAACAAAGATTTTAATATTATCATGATATTGAAGGAACTGAATAACTAAACTTTACCCTTTAACAGGTCTCCAGACTTGTCCCCTTCTTCTTTGAGGAAGACTTAAGGGTGGAATAAGTCTCTTAAATGGGTCACCTTTGAAAGATGATCTCAGTCCTTCAAGATTTGAAAATAATGAGATACTCAAAATTGAAAGTTAGAAAATATTCAGAATAGACACCAATCTTTCTTGAAACAAAAAAAAGAGTCAGAGTCTCCACTAGAATCAAAATTATAGAATAGAAATAATTTACTAACTATTGTGATACAAACTAAAAATAAACTTTCTAAAGATTAATGCGATAAAGAACAAAGATACTAAATTTTTTAGAATATGTTCATAAGGGAAATGACACCTTCCAACATGTAATGCTATTATTTCTTTGCAATAAATTCAATATAAGTTGAATTATTAAGCCTTAAAAACTTCCTTGCATGTCCCTAATAGAGTGTTACAATGTAGAAAAGCAAGATAGTCAAATCAATGTAATAACAACAGAAGGCTTCACAAGGTGAAATACTCACATTTCTAGCTCTCTGTAAGAGTCCCTGACAACATGGGTGACAAGAATTATTCTTCAAAAATGGTGTTAGTTTGATTTTATTGATGGACCAAAGATGATTAACTCAGTTTAGATGTAGGTAAATAACTTTCAAATATGACAAAAACTCTCTACAAGAGTCCCCAACAACATGGGTAATAAGAATCATTCCTTGACAATGGTGCCAGTTAAGTGTTGGTTCCCAGTTATACACCTCTCTAACCTAGGCTTGCACACTTCAATAAAATGATAAGCAATGATGAGAAACCTACTAGAATGTTGTTATAGTTAGGGTAAGGTTTGGCATCATGAAAGGACTAGACTAAGAAAATGACTACGAAGCACCTACAAAGGGTATGGTTAGTTCCCTGCTACTTTTGGATTTACCTAAACCAAGGTGAGATAAGCTATGGGGTAGCTTGCTCACATTGAGGGATTTTATAATTCAATCTCTATGGGGATTCTTGGTATAAGGAAAAAATATGACTAGAGCATAACCAAGTTAGCACACTTCACCCATGAAGGGTTGTCGAATGAAATGTAAAAATTCTTTGTCATATATAAGCTACTAAAGACAGATGAAATTATGATTGTAACCTTCATTTCATAAAATATTCAACACCAAAAAGGACTAAACAAAAGATTTCAATGCTAGGATTTAAAGCACAAACTGCAAACACATTTCAAATATGCAAGATATTATGTGTTTGAAAGGCCAATAACACTTATAGTATGCAAAAGAGTGTGTTATTTGTAGGGTAGGGTAGGGTAGGACAAGTTTAATGAATAAAAAGAGAGGGAAGGTGGCATGTTGGTGGCTTCCAAACAACATGGTGTCTAATTGTATTTCATGATAATGCTCCTTAGTAAAGACACATAAAAATACTTCAAATGCAAGACAATGATAAACACCAAATGATCCCTGAGAGACTAGGACATACACTAAAAATAGAATCTCAAGTACTTTCTCCTTATAAATTCATGAACCCAGGGAGTACTTAAAAGGCATTCAATAATGAATTTTCAAATATAAATATAGAAAGGATTTTATAACCTAAATATATGCTCAAAATGATAACCAGTAATGAACACAAACCAGATATCCAATCAACAAAACTTGCAAAACATATTATTATATTTCATTAGTAGAATACAATGGAGAACCAAAAATATTTTCCATAGGCTTGAAAATAAATATTACAAACATCAACACTTCATAATGTTGCCATGGGAACAAACATGGTGAGATTGATCTTTTGACAAGGGAGACATGAACATGCTCTCAAATCTTGCTAATGGATGGATATATGAAACCATGTTAGCAAGGGAGACAAAGTCTTCACACAATAATTGATCCCAAAAAAATTCTACAAAACCTAGACTTAGGGAAAATGGATGCCTAAAATGACTTATAATAACCAACAACCAACAACAACCTTATAATAGAGGACAAAGCCCCTATTTATACTTTTTCAATCCTTCTCAAATCTAGACATGTATGTTACAACTTAAAAAATCGCAAAATAACCATTTAAGTCCAACAAGATGCTCTTAGATGGACACTATTCTATGCCATGCCTGAGATCCTCATCCACTTGCAAAAAAGAATCATTGTTACAACTGCATTTGCAAAGAATGATGAATACTCACAGCCATCTAGAGCATATCATTTGATATTTTGGATGAAAAATGCCTTTCACATAAGATTAGAAGGAGGATATTCATTTGAGGAGTGAAATAAATTTTGTCTTGATGTGGAACAACATGAAGATCCCCTTGATCATTCACTTGCACAACTAGAGAGAGAAAATTGTTTAAAAGCCAAACAAATTTTGTCCTCGTGTAACTTATTTGGAAATGCTTTCTTGTTACTTGATTTTGAATCATGGATACTTATGGACAATAAATATCTTCTTTATGCATGTTAAGGGAAATCCCATTACCTATAATGAGGACTCAAGAGTTGATTTGATTATGACCTGAAACAAGAAATGATCTACGATCATGATTAGAAATATTTTCTCTTGAAATGGTAGTTAGATGTTTTTCTATGCTTTGAACCATTACCATGTCAATGAAAAGACTACCAATTTTATATTTTAAACTAAAGCTTACCATACATTGACACTTGATGTTCCACCTTGGATCCAAATGGGCATCTACATATCTCTAAGAGTGACTAATGGCTCAAGTTTGGACACTTATAACCTCCTTGTATAGTTTGAGCCCTTTTGAAATGTCTATCTTGGCTCAAACCATTGGATATTTACTTCCTAAGAAAATGTGAGCCATAAATATTACAATGAGATGTTTGAGCTATAATTAGTGATATGTAGCTATGCTACTTATCATTTTTGCATTCACTTTCAAGATCTCTAAATTTTAAACCCTGGTCATGCACTAATAAGTCTAGCTGGGGTGAGTAAATGTGCTCCATTAGATCATGATCTAAGGAGTGAGGCATGATTGGATAATGAATTTTACCTAACCCCAAGGATATACCACTTAGCAGCTCCACAAGCTTCCTAAATTCACTTTACTATTTAGCTTTGATCGTGCACCATCAGATCATCCTCTTTTGAGCAAATGTGTGTCATTAGATCTATCCCATTTGAAAACAAATGGTTATGTCATGGGGTCTAAAGTTAACATCTATGTGACTATCTTGGAGCATTTGAATCCTAAAAATGAGTCCTTATAGCTTAAAATTGATGTCCATGTGCTTGTCAAAAGATGTCCACGAGACTGTCACCTATAATTTGGAAATATTCCTTTCAAGACTTTATTCCATGGTAATTTTTTCTGATTCTTTGTCTTTGGCATCCTTATTTGCTTTAACACTTCTGAATTGAGTCTTTGTCATTCAAATATTCATCAAGATAATTATTTCAGACATTTTATCTGAAATAATTTCCCTAATGAAATTATCTTTACACTTTTGTTGATGAAATCAGACCATTACACTTTCACTGAAAGAATTGACACTTAGCTCCTTTTTACCTTCATCAGGATAATTATTTTGGACATTTTGTCTAAAACAATTTATCTATAGAAATTGACCTTAGTACTTCTCCTAAAGAATGTAATTCCTTTAGACTTTTTGCTTAGGCAAAATGTCTAAAGGAAATAGACCTATGCTCCATAGCAACTTTGCTAAAAGTACCTTTTAGGTACTCTGAACATGCCCTTAAGATTTTTTTTAAGGGCACCTAACCTAAAAAAATGGCCTTCGACCTTTTGAAATGACCCTTAGATATATTGAAAGTGCCCTTCATGAACTTTGTAAGCATCCTTCACCATCCAAACTTATCCTTTAAACTTTTTGTTAAGGGCACCTACCTTACAAAAATACCCTTTAACCTTTTGGAATGGTCCTTCAAACTCTTGAAATTGCCTTTCAAAACTATTGAAAGTGTCCTCCATCCTCTAAAAGTTCCTTTCAAAACTATTGAAAGTGTCTTTCGAGAGTTTTGAAAGTGTCCTCTAGATCCAAAATTATCCTTCAGACTTTTTGTAGATACCCTTTAGGAATTTTACAAGGGCAAAATGCTTAAAGGAAATAATCCTTCAATTTTTTTGCAAAGGTAAAATGTCCCTTCAGGATTTTTGGAAGCACCTTTGGCTAAAGAAAATGACCTTACAATTCCTTCGATCTTTTTGTGTAGAAAAAATGCCTAAAGGGCAAGTGCCCTTTGAACTTTTTGCTGTGGACAAAAAATCTAAAACAAATAAGAATTTGCAAATGAAATAACCCTTTAGGATTTTTGTTCAGACAAAATGATTGAAACAAATGACCCTTAAAGGTTTTTTCATGGACAAAAACTCCAAAATAAATAGGACTTAACATTTTTCCTGAAACAAAGGATTTCCTTCGGGCTTTTTGTGTGGGCAAAATGCTCGAAGGGCAAGTGCCCTTCAGATTTTTTTCACAGAAAAAAATTCTAAAACAAATGACCCAAAATAATTGAAATATCCCTTTGGACCTTTGAAAAACACTTATACTGAAAGAGATAAGTCATTGAATTCCTTCAGAACTTTTGTAGTGGACAAAATATCCAACGAAAATAAGTTTTTAGACTTTTTGTCTGAGATAAAAAACTTGAAGACCTATTTCTATTGGACATTGTGTTCATTCAAAAGGCCCAAAAAGTCTAAGGGAAAAACACCTTCACCAATCAAAAATAAGACAAAAGACTTAGCTATTTTTTTTACATGAACTTGACCTTCTAAAGGAACACTTTAAAATAGAAATAGGGCTAATGACTTAGACATTGTTATTCAACTCAGGATGGACTTAAGCATTCTTAATTGACAAGGGTCCAATTGATTTAGTGTAATTTTGGGTACTAACAGTTGGTAGGATCAGTTTGAAGTCTGGTTGGAAGTCAGTTGGGTTAGAATTAGGTATCTACACAAATCACTTCCATCTGGCCATGAAAAACACCAAGCATCTAAAAAACTATGAGGGGAATATTCTCTCTTACCTTATCAATATTAAATAACTGTATAGTAAAATCCCTTTTAAAACTTTTGTTGAGTTTTAATTCAATCAAATGATTGGACAATGTAAGTTTTTTATTTTTTCTTTTAATTAAAAATGAACTATTTTCCTTAGGAAAATAGTCCAATCTTTCTACACCAACTAATACGAAGACAAATAAAAAATAAAATTAAAAATTAATTTTACAACTGTAAAAACTTTATAAAATGGTGGTATGCATGTTTTCTAATATAAAAATAATTGAAAAAGTGGTTACAATATTACTTTTATAGTAGACCTACTAATAAATATTAACATGAAATATTAATCACGTGTAGTGACACTAGACAAAAAATGTGGTCAATCATTTTAAGGTAGATTCCATTCTTAGAATATGGATTCCATGATAATAGATCCAACACCACCCAACTATCATAAGTCTTATCTTACGCAACTAGAGGCACAATTGATCTCCACTCAAGTGGTAGGGGAATGAGTTGTGCAACATCTACACCATTATTTATAGGAAAAGTCAAACCAAACAACCCAAAAATAACTTTATCACATGGATGTAAATTCCATTATGGGTAGAATCCAATACCTAGTTATTTTCTCCCATAAGACTTGAGATTTTCAATTCTCAAAATAAGCTAAACTTAAAATCTTGGTATGGGTAAAATTTATAGGCTTACCTCTTCCTCTATAGAATTTTATTAACTATAGCTTATCAAGCCTCTAGGCCACTTTATCTACCATGAAAAACGAAAGTTCTATGCATCTTGGCCTCAGAGAAGGGTTTATGTTGAAACAGACTTCATTAAAGATATCAAAGAGTCCATCTATATTCAAGTGGGAAATAATTGATTCTCTCAGTGTGTGCTATATATTAACCTCTCAAATATTTGTTTCTAGTGTCAGGATTTGGATCATTAATTAGAAAATGTCATCTAATGTTCCCCACTCCTTCAATACCTCAAGATGAAAGTGGGTCTGAGGTGAAACCCCAACCCTCTGATGGGTGGACAATAGTTTCTAATAGGAAAAATAATGTTGCCCATGGCAATGTTAGACCCCATCTAGCTGTATACTAGCCCATAGGGGTAAACTCCTTAGATCCTACTAGTTTGTCCCCCATGTCTTCACAAGTTAAACCCCTGATTCTTATCTCTCAATCCCCATAGGTGGTCACCCAATTTGTGTCTTCCCCATATCTTTCTCTTATGGATCCTTTATCATAACCCCCTTTAGGGATGAATGATTTGGATTTAGATCAGGGGCTTGAACCCTCAACTATAAGTTTATTATGTATTGCTCATGTAGTCTCTCTCCCTTTGTAGATGAAGATTATGTGCCAAATAAAAGGAAACCTTTCAATCTTAGAGAAATTTCTCTTCAAGGCTTGGATTTCAATCAGTTTGTAGCCCTCTTAGACATCACTGATATAAATGATATGAATTTGGATGTTTCCCAATGATAGTTTATTCTTGGAATGTTAGAGGACTCACTGATTAGACTCATCAGTATACGGTCAGGAAAAATTGTCATCATTTTAATAAAATGAAAGTTTTATGCATGAAAGAAGTTAAAATTTATAGATCTATGATTCAATCTACATCATCCATTATCTAGCTTAGGATGATTTATCAGGCCACCTATCATGAGTTTGGTCATGGGGGAGTTGTCACCCTACTAGTGCCTAACTTATCTTAAAATATCATTTATTTAGGTTCCAAACCCACACACCAGGTGGTTTTAAATATTTTTTAATTTACTAATCACATCATTAGACTTGTTAACTTGTACACCTATAATGATTTTGTGTAACACACTATGATTTAGATATGGTTGCCTGATTCCCTTCCAGATGTGCATTGGATTCTTTGTGGTGGCTTTAAATGATACAATCTATGAAAGACAAAGAAGGTCATCTTCCCATGATATGGTGTGCAAGAGAATAAGAATCTTGGTTTTACATGTGAAATAAAATTGGGGTCTTATACCCAAACCATCGTAGGAGAGATTCAAATTCTTTGTGGTTCATATGGTCAAATTTCCATCAAGGAAAAGATCGATTCTTCAAACATCTTGACAATGCCCTACTTACTGAGAAATATATTTTTTATTCACTCATGTTCATGGTCAACCTATGTTTGTGATTTCAAACTCTTTATTATATGATCATCATCCCATTTGCTTATGCATAGAATGGACCTCTCCTCAGGTTAAACCCAATGGTTCTTAGTTTTACCTCAACACTACCCATCTCAAGTATGAGTGGACTATTGATCATATCATCAATATTTGGAACCTATCTCCCAAACCCATAGGGGACACTGTCTATATTGAGTGGTGGTTTGATGTTATAGCCTATACCATTTCTTTCCTTTAGATCTATGGAGAATAAGTGGCTCTATTCAAGCAATGTATTCACAATGCTACAAACCATCAATACCTTAGAGTTTTATAAGAATTAGAAGATGCACCTTTAAACCCTAATTTTTAGACCTAGGTTGCCATGTGGAGACATAAAATCTAGGTTGAAGAGGATTATAAGGCCATAGGATCTCAACTCTGAGCAATGATTCATTGGTTGAATGTATGAGACAAAATGATTAAGGAATTTTTTACTCTTCTTCGGTCAAGACAAGCTACAGTCAAAATTAAATCCATTAGAAGTGCTTCAAACAGGCTTACCAAATTACCTGATATCCTCCAAGCCTTTATGTATCACTACTATGGTGTCTTTATAGTGCAAACTTCATATAATGCTCATGAAGTTACCTTCTCTTAATGCCTTGTCATGGTCCCTTGTAATCTCTAGGAAGTGCATAGAGTTCCTTTTGATAGACCTCTCATTATCAATGATCTTAAATAAGTTGTTATTTATATGGCCTCTAATAAATCCCTAGGTATTGATGGCTTTCCTTGTGAATTTTATCAAACCCTTTGGGATACAACTAGCCTTGATCTTCATAAAGTATACTTTGAAGTTATCTTGACCAACTCTTCAGGTCATCTCATCAATTGGGGAAATGTCAAATGCATTCCCAAGGTAGGGGACCTTTAGGTTATTACCAATTGAAGACCCATCACTCTACTCAATATTTCCTACAAAATTATAGATAAAACATTAGCTCTTATAATCAACCACTTGTTTCTATTAATTATGCAAAGTGAGCAAAATGGCTTCATTCAACATAGATATATTTTGGATAATGTTATTACCATTTGGGAAGGTATGGAATGGGATAGAATATATAATTAGAAGTCATTGTTAATTAAGATTGATTTTAAGAAAGCATATGATTGGATTCATTGGCTTTTTATCATAGTTATGCTTCAGGCTCTAGGGTTTTATCCCAAGTTTGTTCACATCATCAATATGATGTTTCAAGATTTCAAGGCGTATATTACCATCAATGGCTCCAAATATAAACACTTTTATCTCTAAAGAATCTATCAGATAGGGTTTCTCCCTTTCTCCCTCACTTTATGTTTTGGATGTAGAAGGATTTAGTTATCTATTGGCAAGTTATGCTTCCAAGGGTTTGGTCAAGGGGATCTCTCTTCCTAATTCAAATCACCAGTTGATTAATAAGAATTTTTATGATGATTACTTCTTCACACTATAGGAGGTTTAAGACTTTATAAATCATGATATGTAATGTTTAGATATCTTCTATCTAACATCTAAGTCATCTACTCAATGGAGTAAGACTAAGTGCTATCTCTAATCTTTATCACCCAAACCTCCTTGGTTAAAGGGATATATATGGAAATGGATCTTTCTTGGGGTATAATTTAAATTATTAGGCATTCCATTTAATTTTAGAGCCTCTCTTACATAATTATGGTCTTATGTGGTTCAAAGAGTTGAGAAAAAAATATCCTTTTTGATCATTAAGCCTTTGACTTTGGTCAAAAAATTCTAGATTTATTCTAAAGTACTCACTATTATGTATGTGTACTATTAATCTTATTTGGATCCCTCTAATATTTACAAATTATATTAATAAGGGAAGATGCATAATCCATTTATAAATTATAGAATTTCATACCTGATGAATATTTACACACAATTAGAATTTCCTTTCTCACATCATGGTGGAAGGATTGGTCTTGGCCCACAACCATACCATTTTGTTGATACTCTCTTCAATTGGCCTATAATTTTTAGGGACCTTAGCATATTGATATTGATGCCCACAATAATTGATGGCCTCTCCAATCTCTCCATTAGGTTTGGGCCCATAGATTTGATAATATCTAGGTGGATTGTATTGAACCCAAAAAAGCCCATTTCCTTTGGTGTATCCTCTGCCAATCCTATGGGGAATAGGCTCAAGCACATGGGGGTTATAAATACCACTTTCTCAGCCTATCATCACCTAAAAATAATCAAGCATCTCTTTTGGTTTTGCCCTCATGCCTTGTCAACCTAGAGATGGATTCATACCCTTTTCAAACCCTTCTGGCCTAAAATGTTCACTTGGAAAATGTCTCCCCTGGGGGACTCTACCCTATTGCCTACAAGATATAATATATTATGATTGAGTTTATGTAATGAAATTACATTTCAAATTTGGAAATCTTGAAATCAATCATGTTTTAATAATGAAGTTATGGAATTTTTTTTATGTAACTAATGAAGTTATTATGATTGCTAATGTTACCATTCAGATATAGAATAAAAAAATAAGGTTTGAATCAAACTTCACCATTTGTAGCTCCTCCTAAATCATTGGGGTAATGTTCTTTATGCAGTTAGTTGTGAGCCTATTGATCTCCCCTCCTCACCACTCCCCTCTTGGGGGTCATGGGTGTGGGGGGATGCACCACCGATCTTGAATTCATAGATGTTGAAGTTGGAGGAGCTACTCTCATTATTCTTGGTATCCATCTCACCCTTGAGGATATGATATAGGTAATAGATAAAGTGGAAGTGGGGATGGAGACCCTCTTTATAGGTTAAATTCCCATGGTTGGCATTGGCCACATCTCCTCCCCACTAGGATTCTCAAGGGAAACATGATTCTAAAGTTAACCAGTAGGATGATGGATGGGACCCCCTCCCAGTTCATAAAGATATCCTAACCCAAGATTACTGGGGAAGAAAGCCTCAGGTCCCTTTGCCTCTTCCTCCTCCACTGACCACCGTATTTGTAGTTGATTCCTAGTTATTTCCTTGTTGTTTGTGTTATTTCATTCCCTTTTTTTGATTGATGTGCACTTGAGTTAGTTTAATTATGGTTATTGGCTGAGTTATGGATTTTTTTGGACTTTTATTTCTCCTAAGGTTTCCTTAGCTCTGTATGGCTTTTGGGGTGTGAATTTTCCACCCATTTTGTTTTATGGTTAGCATTATACTATAAGTTTTTAATTAAATTAATAGTACACTTTTCAATAAAAAATGATAGATTTTAAGTGTGAAATGCATACGAAAGTGCATGGAAATTTTAATTAAAAGTTTTCCAAATTGAAAATGAGTCAAATTTGTCATATTGACTCTGCTACTTGGATTCCTTTCCTATCTTCTTTCTTTGGTATTAAGTTGTCATTAATGTTCCCCTATTTACTTCAATTTTTTTAATTTTTGTTCTCCTTAGTTGAAATGTTTTTGAAATGGAAGTGCTTCCTCTTCATCTATACAAATTTTAGCCTTTTAATCTCAACCCTATATGGTTCCCCTAGTTGTTTCACTAAATTGTCTATTTTAAGTCTAAAGGACAATAGAAAGAAGGATGGGGATAAGTGATTAGAATGAACCTAGATTTGGTTTGCGCATCATATCCATATGTTGTGAGCACTCCTCTTTAGCTGGGGAGGACTACCTGTAAGTAAGAAATCACTACCATAAGATGTTTGTTAGTAGTTAAATGAGTGGTCTGCCAAGCTACGTGCTTGTTCTAAGAAGTGTGAACCTTCCTTAGAGATGACAGTTCACTTCTGAGAGATAAAAGAATAATAAATAACTAAAAGAGAGGTAAAGAAAGAGTTGAAGAGAGATAAAATTACTATTATTAACAACTTGTATGTAGTAGAGAGTGATAGGGTGCAGGTGATGTATTCTATTTGTATTTTAGAATTCATTTGGGTAGGTTTTGAAGAGGATAGGGAACCCATAGTTTCTAATGTTGATAGGGAGTGACTAATATCAGTTATACTATTGAGGTTGGTAATGAAATGATTGATATCAGTTAGGCTACCAAGGTTAGTAGGGCCAATAATTGTCAAGGAGCTTATAGAAGGCTTTTTTAGGTCTAGGAAATGGTTTGGATTAGGTCTGGGAGGTTGGGAGAGTTATGAGAAAGAGATTATGGTTTGGGTAGATTTGGTAAGAGGTTTGGTGTGTCTAGTTAAGTGGAAATAAGTGAGGAAACTTTGTAACTCCCTCACAGGGGTTTGGTCAGAAAGTGCATAAAGTAATGCATAGTAGATATAAAGAAATACTAGAATAGAATATTTGAAAGACCTATAAAATAAGTGATGTACTTAGTTGCAGTGGTTATTGAATGATAAGTGCCAGATTGATGGTCCCTATTAGGGAGTAAAAACTTGAATACCTAAATAGAGAGAATAAGTGGGTGATGTTGGTCCTCAAGAGCTCAGTTACTGATCATGATTGACTTACTCAAGATGATTGTAAGTCGAGATGTCAAAAATAGAATGCCTAAAGATTGAATGTGAGTAAAAATGAATTTTATTAATTTATGCTAACTTGAACTTTAGGTTTGAGTTTGGCTTATATTTTTGATGTTGGTGATCCCATCAATGTTAGCCATGGGTTGACTGATGTCGGTGGCCCTAGAATAGGTAAATCTTACTATTTTTGGCCTATTTTCTATTGTTTTTCATGCAAAGTGTGACACCCATTATAAAATGGTAAAAATAAGAGGTTAGGAAGGAGGTAGTTGATTAGAAATTTAGTTTTGAAGTGGGAATAAGTCTTGGGTAGTTACGATAAGGGGACTAGGTCTTGAGGTGACTCATCAGGTGGGAATTAGTCATAGGGTGAGGTGGCCAAATAAGGTGAAAAAGGGGTTTTTAATTAACTTAATTAAGTATTTTAAATTAATTAAATGTGTAAGGGGTAAGAGCATGGGTTAAGGAGATTAATTTTTAAAAGGGGTTTAAGGGGGGGTTCAACACAGGGAGTTATGCACATGTGTGTGACGTAATTTTGGTGTCTACATTTACCTATTTTTGTCTTGTAATTTTTACTAACAAGTTTGCAAGAAAAAAATAGGAGTTAGATGCTCTATGTATTGGATGAGGTATCCCCCCTCAAAATGGGAATCAATGGAGGAGAAATTGGAATCAAGTATCAATTTGATAAAAAGGTAATTAGATGAATGGTAAAGAAGAGAGTATCACTCCATATGTGTATACTATAATAAGTTATAGTTGACAAAGTCAAGAATAATAAAGTTTAAGGAGGACTCAGATAGAAGTAACTAAAGCACAACTTGTAAGTGATAGTTAATAGGTCAAAATAATCAAAGTTATAGCTCCAATGGTTGATGTTTTCTAGGTATCTAGGGTAAAAAGTGCCCTTGGGAAACACAAAAGGGTTGAAGGTGATAGGATGGGCTTGGTTTCCATCCAAAATACCTAATATACATGTATGTGCATAATAGCCAACTATAGAAGAATAACATAAGCAGTCAAGACAAGCAATGTAAGGTTGGTGTAAAAGAGTCAATGAGCAAGGAGATATTCATAAACTCCAAGCAAAGTCATCATGGGTGAATATGTAAGTGATTTTTAATAGCATTTTTCATGGTTGGGGAGATATATGTGATCTCAAGTTACCCCAATTTATAGGTAAATTCTGAATAGTTAGGGTTCCTATGTTGGGGAAAATAGTAATGGAATGGTGCTGACATCAATGACATTGCTAATATTAGTAATATAAAGTGCTGACATTAGCAAACCTAGGGCAACATTATCAATGTTGATCTATGTAAGCACTAATGTCGGCATATTAGGTCAATAATATTGATGTCAATGGCTGACCAAACTTGATAAAAGGGGGTTTGGTAGGCAACCAAACTCATTTTTAACTTTGTGATTGGAGAGAAGAAATAGAGCTTGTAGAGTGATTTGAGATGATAGCTCAAGGAGGAGAGATGCACCACCATAAGAGCTAATGGTGCCAGCCAAGAGGAGATAGAGAGATGAGGTAAGAGTCTCTATTATTTGGTTTGAAGTTTGATTTTGGTATTTATAATTTTTAGGCTAATTAAGAGATGGAGGTGTAGAAAACATTAGTGGAGGGCTAGAAAATAGGATAGGGTAGTTGTAGGATAAGTTAGGGGGTTTTGTGGGTAGGTTTTTATGTGAAATGGGTAAGTTTGGGGTTGGGTCATTCAACCCTATGGTCAAACTAGTCACTAACATCGATGAGGTCCACCAACAGTAGTTGACATGACACCAAGGTTGATAAGTGCCTACCGACGTTGATCGATATTGAGGCTTATACAATACTAATGTCAGTATTAATGCCAATGTCAGTGACTGTAACAAGGTAAAAAAATAGGAGAAAGGGTGAGTTTGGATCCCTAGTAGAAGTAATCAACTAGCCTAATGGCTAAGCTAGCCTTAAAAGACCCTATGTTGACTGAGTTCTACCTACATAGCCTAGTTTAGGGCCTGAGGCCAATGTAGTTCTCCTAGAGCCTAGAAAAAATATCTAAAAAGGTGTGATAGGAGAAATGAGTAAAAAGGTAAGTTGAGATAGGTCGAGAGGTCCAGGGATTAAAAATATAGGTCATAGTGTCAAGATTCAGGGATATAGGCCATGAGGCCTAGAGTTGTGATAGGTAGGTAGGCCTAGGCTAGAGAGAGGTAGTGAAGCCTAAGGTAGAGAGAGAGAGGTAGTGCAGCCTAGGGTAGAGAAAAAGAGGTAGTAAATCCTAGGGTAGTTAGTGAGGTGGGTATATGGTTGAGCTAACCTTAGAAGACCCCATGTCAACTGAGTGATACCTACATAGCCTAGTTTAGGGCCTTAGACCAATGTAGTTCTCCCAAATAAAAGGGAAAAATGGTGGTGATAGAATATATTAAAAGGTAGATGACTTGAGTTGTGTGTATGGATGAAGGTGAGGATGGAGATGACATTATGAGATCATCTTTTGAGGCAACTAACATGTATGAGGAGGGATGTCACTCTAGATGAGTGGAAACACATGGTAGCCATGGGGTTAGGAGTAGTATGATAGTACTATCAAGTCACCTAGGATGTGTCCCTAATGATAACATTGATTGAGAGGTGGGATCACATCACCAACACCTTCCATATACTAACTAGAGAGTTGATAGTGACTCAGGAGGATGATTATAGGATTTTATGGCTACCAATCTAGGGTGAGAAGCTTTTTGCATGATCGAGAAAGGAGAATGATATACACATGGTTGTATTAAATGGAGAGCATGTTATTAAGGTGATTTATAATTTAATGAGTTTCACATATGAGCCACTCTATATGGCTAATGAGGAGCAACATAGTCTGAGCATATTGATGATGATTAGGATCATAGTGTATGCATTACCAAATGTAGACAGTGGTTGATTTTTGATTGCATTGATAGGTGTTCTTGCATAGATGGTTGAGTAGTAGACCATTTTTTCTTAGGGTCCAATATTTTTGGCATAGTTATATAGAGAGTTATGGGGTTTGAGGTTGTGATGGTGATATAGTTTGTGTGTTATCCATCTACTACATTGTTGGGTGTATGAACACATCATGGTGACATGGCCATTGGGGTTATACATCACTATCCTAATCAGCTTTAGGGTTGGGTTTAGATGATGGAGAGAGGGCATGGCACAGACCTGAGTGGATGGTGTGGTTTAAGATATTACCTATTATAGGTATATGATTGAGGGCTTGATCCCTATAGATATTTGGTGGAGACCATATTTGACATACCTAATTTTTAGAGGATAGGCACAACAACTTATGGGTTTTCAAAGCTCACTATGGGTCAAAGAAGATGGACTGGTGAGTTGGAGATGGTACCCATGGCATGGGTTAGGAATCAGTTTGGTCTACTATAGGATATTCTACCTACCTTCCCTCGATACAGGAGGGTTAACATAGAGGCACCCTTACCATTTCCATAGGAGAAAAATGGGCTAGGTTTTGAGGAGATACTAGTAGGGCTAGGTGTTGGAGACCTAGGGTGCACAATAGAGTATATAGCTTGGTGGGTAGGGTTACATCTAGTGGTGGAGGTCAAGAGGCCACCACCATATTTATAGGGGCTAGTGAGAGAGAGGGATGTAATGGTATATGCCTAAGATGTAGTAGTGTAAGCTTGAGAGATAACCCAAGCACATGTTTTAGCCTTACAAGGGTAGGTGGTGATGTTGTAGGGTCAAATTGGGGCTGTAAGGGTTAGGTTGTAGTACTATGGGGATAGGTTATTATTTTATAGGGTCAAGTGACTATAGTAATATTAGAGAGAGAGAACTTGAGAGAAATAGGCTAGGTTACTCCTCCTCCTCCACCACCATAGGGACTAGTACATGCTAGGACATCATCAAGTGCTATGGGACCTCCATAGACTATATCTCTGGTGAGATATTTGACCACCTTGGATGAGATTGCCTATTATGAGAGGGTGATTAGAGACTTCCCATAGATTTAGAGATATTCAAAGTTTAGAGAGCAAGAGAGGTCAATGTCATGTGCTATGGCTTCTAGCTCACATAGACACAAATGAGTAGAGAGTGGTGATGACATGGCTTCCTCATGACCATGTGGAGAGCCTTAAGGACCCTGAGTGCCAGAGTTTTGCCAATTTTGATTATATTTGTTATATTTATATTAGCCTACAAGTTGAAGATGTGAGATGTATATTTGGAGAGAGATTTATGATGTTATAATGATGTAGTTATGGACATGTATTTTGATCTCTCTCTCTCTCTCTCACACACACACACACACACACACACACACATCAGATGTTCATTTATTACTATGTTGAGATGTGTATTTTATGATTATGATGAGGATATGGATGATGATTATTTTATGCTATGTGAATTTGATGTTGTGTTAATTTTGATGTTAATGCTAATCATGTTAGTTGAGTTAGACTAGCCTTTACCATATATGTGATGGTATATGCATAGTTGATTGGTTAGTTTCATCTTAGAATTTTTCAATAATTCATGATGGTGTATGCTTAAAATGAATAAAATAAATTGAGTAGGCTTTGTTAGTGATGGTTTGACATTATTTCTTCATCTTAAGTAGAGAGATTGACATGTGATGTGGATGGGAAAATAAAGAGGCAGAATGCTCGTGCATTGACAAAGACCATAATTAGAACATAAATAGGACCAGGAAGATGAGCCTCTTTCATGCCTTATATCTTTTAACCATTGTATTTATTAGAGAAGCATCATGTTTACCTTATGTTAAGTGAGGTTCATAGTCTCTTGAAAGAGTATGAGGGAAAAAGGGTAAAATGAGGGAAAATATTTGGGTATCATAACCTACAAAGTAGAGATGATATGCCCCTTTTGTGGATGACTTGAGAGATAATATAGGCAAGTCTATGACTTAAAGCTTTTATTTTGTGTGTAATCTAATCAATTTGAGAAGCCTACAATAGGATTTGGTATGGGTTAAGGTCATATAAAGCTGTGAGAAGCCTTTTTCATTTATTTTCCCCTTTGATAAAAAAGTTTGGGTTAGCCATCCTTCAAGGGATTGGTCTAAGAATTTGTTTTTAATTTTAAATAGTTGTCCTTCAAGGGAGCAGTCTATTGATACTAGCAAAGGGAATTTACGTAGCTGTCCTTCAAGGGAGTAGTCTATGTTGAAAAACATGACCTGAGACTTTATAAAATTTTCAAATATCCCATTTTTTTTTTGCTTTTAGTCATGGACAAGACTATAGAGGCTTAGGAGTTTTCCACTTTGAGGGCAAAACCATACCACTTTATAAGTTAACTAATTGTATAGGAATAAGGTGTTGAGTTGTGGAGCTAAAAGCTTCAACTCTTTACAAACAGAAGGAACAAGAAGGTTACTGAGATCCAGGAGCACCGGCGTTGGTAGAAGGACCGACGTCGGTCGTGACCAGTGCAGAAGGCCACCGGCGATGGTAGGAAGTCGGCCGACGTCGACAGAACTAGACTAGCAGGGACCGACGTTGGTCGCCTGTGTGTTCCAGAACTGCTCGTTACATGGACAGTTAGTTAAGTGAATGAAGTGTTTACATGTAAAGGCCAGTTAGAGTCTTTGGTTGCGAGGATAATTGTCTAAATTAAGAGTCTAAGTTAGTGTATGAGTTAGGGATCTATTTATAGACCTATTGGCATGTATTGTAATAATATAATTAAGATATGAGATAGAAAGGAAGGCAAGTAAGTTGCTTCCATTTGTAAGATCATTGAGTTGTAGGTTGTTGCAAGCTCATAGGAGATCTACATGTGAGTATGGTCTATTGAATTGCAGGTTGCAGGTTCATGGGAGATCAACTTGAAGTACTATTGAGTGCTTGGTGAACTGGCAGGGTTATTACTAACTAGTTGGAGAGGTGAACACCAATTTTGTTTGTGAGTTGGTTGTTGGGACCATTTTTTGCATAGGAGAGTGTTGTGTGAGAAGAATTACTATACACTTGAGGTGTGGCAAACCTCTATAAGGTGAAAGAGTGTGGCAGCTCTTTGTTGTATTCTTTTCTGTAAAGTGTTAATATAATATAGTGTATTGTCTCTCATATTCTGTGTTATTTCCGCATTTATAATTGCTTATATTTGGTAATCATATTGTGCTCTTTTTGAGGAGCAAGATCCAACTTGAGGAATTAGAACAGAGGTGTGTTTGTTCTTGGACTTCCCTGACAAGTGGTATCAGAGCTTTTGGTTGGGATACTAACAGATTGGATTAGATCTGGTTAGTGTGTTTTGATTACAGGTACTCACAGGGTTTCTGTTTGAGTGGGAGTTGAGCAATGACAGAAGACAGTAAGCTACGGATGGAAAAGTTTAATGGCAAGAACTACCAATTGTGGAGGATGCAGATTGAGGATTATCTGTATCAAAAAGATTTGTACTTACCGTTGGGAGGGGTTACTTGCAAACCCTCGGATATGAAAGATGAAGAATGGGAGGTTCTTGATCGGAAGGCTCTGGGATCTATTAGATTGAGTCTTGCATCATCTGTGATTTCCAGCTTATCACAGTGTAAGACAACGGTGGAGTTGATGGAATCTTTGGCAAATTTATATGAAAAACCCTCAACTTCTAATAAGGTATTTCTTATGAAGTGTTTATTTAATTTGCAAATGTTGGAAGGTGGATCTGTTCATAGCCATTTTAGTGATTTCCATGGTTTGGTAAACCAGTTAAGTTCAGTCGATATTGTATTTGATGATGAAATTAGAGCTCTCTTAATCTTGTGTTCACTACCTGAAAGTTGGAAAGGTTTGGTAATGGCAGTTTCTAATACTGTGTCTCCTTCAAAAGTCTTAAAAGTGGATGATGTTGTGAGTGTGATCTTGAATGAAGAGATACACAGGAATAACACAGGTGAATCATCAGGAAATGCTTTGAGTGTTGAAGGCAGAGGAAGGCAAAGAGAAAAGATAGAGCATGGGAGATCAAGGTCCAAGATAGGCAAGAGATCCAAGTCCAGGTATGGCAGAATAACCTGCTGGAAGTGTGGAAAGCAAGGGCACTTAAAGAGAGATTCCAGATCGGGTACAGATCAGCATGAAAAACATGAAGAAGAAGCAGATGTTGCAGATTATGCTGCACAGGATGCTCTGGTATGTTCTTTGGATAAAGTAAAATCTTGGGTTTTAGATTCTGGTGCCTCTTTTCATGCATCCCCACAGGGAATTTTTTCATGAGTATGTCCAGGGAGATTTTGGAGAAATTTATGTAGGGGATGGTAAGCCTTGTCAGATTGTTGGCAAAGGGAAAGTGAAGCTGAAACTGCAGACATGTAACACATGGGTCTTAAAAGAAGTCATGCATGTCCCAATTTTGGAACAGAATTTAATTTCTGTTAGAAGTTTGGGTGATGAGGGTTGCACAGTAACTCTCATAGCAGACTCTTGGAAGGTTACCAAGGGTACACTTATTGTAGCTAGAGGTAAGAAAGTAGGTATGCTTTATCTATCTACTTATACTACTGATTCTCTTTTTGGGTTTTCTACTTCAGCTGTAGATTCAGAGATGTGGCTTGATAGGCTTGGTCACATAGATAAGAAAGAGATGCTTGTTCTTGAGTCAAAGGATATGCTTTCAAATTTGGAAGGTATGGATCGTGGTTTCTGGATGTAGAAGAAGAAGGTAACATTTCTTGAGGAATCTGATGTTAGTGACAAGAATAGGAAAGCCTTGGTTTTTAAGGAGAAGGTGACAGACAGAGTTCAGCACAAGATGCAGAAGAATTTTGAGCAGAGCAAGGGTGATTTGGACAAGGATTTGATCCAAAAAGAGCTCACGGGAAAAAGTCAGGTCTCATAAGAAAAACACAGAGACCGACGTCGACAGGAAAATTGGCGTCAGTGTCCAGACAGGGACCGACGTCGGCTATGTGCAGACCGACGTCGGTGACTCAGGGAAAATATTGACCAGCATCGGCTAGGGGAAATCGACATCGGCAAGGTGGCAGTCGCAGGAAACCGACTTTAGTCATCTACAGACTAAGATGTGACCGGCATCGGTTACTGAGATGAACTTTGGGTGGACAACAAGCTGTCATGGAGTCTCAAGCACCCATATGGAGGACTGAAGGTGTAAGTAAGTTCTTAAATTCATCATTTCCCTTCTTTACACTACTTATTGCTCACTTATGGCATAGGACCAGGAAGTTGTTGAAGAAGCAAAACAGGTAGATCCAAGAAACAGTGGGAGCTAGGCATGGATGAGGATGTGATTCCTTGGAGGAGAACCAAACAGGTGTTTTGGGTAGAGTGGCCAGCTGGAAGTAAGCACTGAGAGACGAATGGATGCTCAAGATAAAGAAGAGCAGAAATGGATACTTGAGATGGAAGATCAGGGTATATGGTCTTGTATTAGCTGCAAGGCAATGGAGGTTTGATCATTGTGTTTCTCTTTACCAGGTTGGATAGTATTAGCTACACTATCCTATTTCTGTATGATGTGCTTGTTGCAGGTTTACATATACAGGTATTGCTGAACTAAAGGTAAAGCTAGTTCAGGTGTTTGTCATGGAGAATCTAGGAGCAACAAGATTCTTTGGCATGAGTGTGTTTTAGAGACATGGTAGGTCATTTGTTGACTTTATTTCAGGATGATTGTGTGAAACCGGTTAGCACGCTGATGGTTGGACAGTTCTATGAAAAGGTGTCTTGATTCACATAATGAGGTTGAGTGCATGGTATGTACTAAACCTAAGTTTTCCCAAGTAGTGGGAGTTGTCACAAGTTGGAGCCAATCCGGGAGAGAAGCATTAGAGGACAGCTCAGTGGATTCTTACAGGGACTAGCAGCAGGTGCACATGCTATGCAGGTTCAGGTTATTTTCTACATGGTTTGTAGATGTGGATGTGGCAGGTGATTTGGATGACAGGTTTTGCACTATAGGTTTGTGGTGGTTGGTCTTCAAGAGTGATCTTGAGGAGGGATACAAAGCCAAGGGAACAAACTAGATGAAGTATAGGTACATGTACAGGTTGTAGCTGTTTATCTCCAAGTGGGAGATTGTTGAGTTGTGGAGCTAAAAGCTTCAACTCTTTGCAAACAGAAGGAACAAGAAGGTTGCTGAGATCTAGGAGCACCAGCGTTGGCAAAAGGACCGACATCGATCGTGACCAGTGCAGAAGGCCACTGGCGATGGCAAGAAGTCGGCCGACGTCGGGAGAACTAGACTAGTAGGAACTGACATCGGTCACCTGTGTGTTCCAGAACTGCTCGTTACATGGATAGTTAGTTAAGTGAACGAAGTGTTTGCATGTAAAGGCCAGTTAGAGTCTTTGGCTACGAGAATAATTGTCTAAATTAAGAGTCTAAGTTAGTGTTTGAGTTAGGGATCTATTTATAGACCCATTGGCATGTATTGTAATAATATAATTAAGATATGAGATAGAAAGGAAGGCAAGTAAGTTGTTTCCATTTGTAAGATCATTGAGTTGCAGGTTGTTGCAAGCTCATAGGAGATCTACATGTGAGTATGGTCTGTTGAATTGCAGGTTGCAGGTTCATGGGAGATCAACTTGAAGTACTATTGAGTTCTTGGTGAACTGGTAGGGTTATTACTAACTAGTTGGAGAGGTGAACACCAATTCTGTTTGTGAGTTGGTTGTTGGGACCCTTTTTTGCATAGGAGAGTGTTGTGTGAGAAGAACTACTGTACACTTAAGGTGTGGCAAACCTCTGTAAGGTGAAAGAGTGTGGCGGCTCTTTGTTGTATTCTTTTCTGTAAAGTGTTAATACAAGATAGTGTATTGTCTCTCATATTCTGTGCTATTGGTGAATTCTAGCTACTTGTGTTTCTGGTTATTTCCACATTTATAATTGCTTATATTTGGTAATCATACTGTGCTCTTTCTGAGGAGCAAGATCCAACTTGAGGAATCAGAACAGAGGTGTGTTTGTTTTTGGACTTCCCTGACATAAGGGTGAAGGGGAAGGGAAATGAATTTAATATGGATGCTCAAGGGATGAGATCAATTTAAACATGAGGTAAAATGATGTTTGGTTAACAAAATAATGGTCATAGGTGTAAGGCATTTAATGGCATAGGTTCTGGTCTTCCTTCAAGAGAAGATACGTGATAAGTTCTTGAGCCATACTTGTGAGTTATGATATAAGGTCCAAGTCAATTAAGAGCAAACTTAACCCATTTTACTTTCTCCATGTTTTTCATGTGTTGATTTTATTTTAAGATAAGATATCCTACATTAAAATCTTGTTCTTTGAGGTTTTTCTTATAAGTGCATTTGATACGCTCTTAATAGATTTGGAGGTGGTTGAGGGCTATGAGATGGTGCTCATCAAGCAATTCAAGTTGAGCCAAATGTTCTTGGTAAAAATCATCATTAGTATGTCTTGTAGATAAATGTGAAGAGAAGGAATCTAGACCTCAAGAGGTAAAACAATCTCCATCCCATAGACCAATGAAAAGGTGTAGAACCCGTAGGAGTTTGAATACTAGTGTGCTAAGCCCATAAAGTAAAAAAAAGGTGTGTGTGTCAATACTTGCCTGTATTATTGACTAACTTCAATATAATTTTGGTCAATGTTTTGTTAGAAGCTTCTACCTATCCATTAGCTTGTGGATAGTATGGTGATGAGAATCTTAATTTGATTCCAAATGTATCACAAAGACTTTAAATAGTCTTGTTTTTGAAAGACTTACCATTATCTATTATAATCTTATGAGGGACACCAAAATGATAGATGATGTGATGGTTGATAAAGTTAACAATTTTGTCAGATTTAGTAAAGATAAGGGGGATGGCTCGACCCACTTGGTGAAGTATTCAGTGGTAGTGATGATAGAATGATGACAAAGGGATGAATGAGGGTTAATCTCTCTGATTATATCTAAGCCCCATTAGGAGAAGGGCAAAAAATCTTTGGTGACTTGTAACGCATGACTAGGAGCATGAAGGAGGTTAGCATGTTATTGACACTTGATGTAATGCCGAATTTAATCAACATAGTCTTGATGAATTATGGGCCAATAATAACTAAGTCAAAGGATACACTTGGCAACTACGTGACCATTGAAATTCCCACCACAAATTCCATCATGGACTTCCTTAATAGTGAAGGGAGTCTTAGTAATAGCGAGGCATCTAAGGAAAAGAGCATAAAAACCTCACTTGTAGAGAAGTCCCCCTAGTATAGTATAATGAGCAACACATTTTATGAAGGCCTACTTCTCATTATTAGAGAGATCAGAAGGGCTAGTAGAGAAAGAAAGATAATCTATGAGTTGTTTGTAACATAAGTCATGTGGGTTGGTCATTACATTTCTAACAAAAAGGATGTTAGCTGAGACATAGGAGGGTAATGTTAGGCAATGCATGGTGACATAGCTTCTCAAAGAAGAGGATGAAGAAGGTATGTGTGAAGCAAGTGAATCCATCATATCAACAAAATTGTTGGTAGATTGAGGAATAGTTTGCAAGAGATAAGAGTTAAATGATCCCAATAGCATATCTACACAATGTTTATACCACTACAAAATGTCATTTTTACATAGGTAGGAACCATTAACTTGGTTAACCAGTGGCTGAGAATCACTGAAAATGGTTATGGATTTGATACCCAAGAAGAGCACTGTTTGAAGTCTTAGAATCAAAGCCTCATATTTAGCTATATTATTAGTGCATTCAAAATATAATTTAAATGACAAAGGCATAGGCTCACCATCTAGAGGAATAAGAATGACCCCCTCACCCCCACCATGTTGGCATTTATATCCATCAAAGAACATCATCATTTGATAGGATATGTCATCGATGGAGAGCATTTTAATGGATTCATCAAGGAATTTGAGGTTTAAAGGTTGATTATCAGGTAAAGGGGAAGCAACTAACTGGTTAGTGATTATTTTCCCTTTAATAGACTTTTAATAAATTAATTCTAAGTCAAATTTGACAAAAATCATGAGCCATCGAGCTACATGTTGGTTATGATATGGTTTAGAATGCATGTATTTGAGGGGATCAGTATGGGTGACCACATAGGTTATGTGATTTAGGAGATAATGGTAAAGCTTAGAGGTGAAAAATACTAATGCAAGGCAATGTTTTTTAGTATGGGTATATCGAGTTTCATAATCAATAAGTGTGTGGCTTATGTAGTAAACTACCTGCTCTCAATGTTGGTCATCTTGATGTGCAATCATAACACCTAGAGAATGGTCTATTGTGGAGATGCATAGGTAGAAAGGATAATTTTATTTAGGTAGAATAAGAACTAATGGGGAAAGGATATATTGTTTAAGTGCATCAAAATCCTCTTAGAAATTTGTATTCCAATTGAAGGAGACATACTTTTTAAGGAGATGGTGAAAGGGTTGGCAGTGATCTGACAACTGGGAAATGAATCAACAGATTGATTAAAGTTTGCCTTGTAGGTTGCGGAGTTGCTTCATATTAGTAGGTGGATGCATCTCTAAGATTGCTATAACATTTGCAAGATCAACTTAAATACCATGGAGAGAAATGATAATAGCTAAGAGCTTACCAAAAAGAACACCAAAGACACATTTCTTTGGGTTTAGTCAAATGTTATATTGGAGGAGATGAGAAAATATAATTTTGAGAATTTTAAAGTGATCTCAATGAAGTTTAGACTTTTTGAGCAAGTCATCCATGCAATATTCCATAATTTTGTGTAGGAGATCATGGAAAATGTAAGTCATAGTGCATTGGTAAGTTGCACTAGCATTCTTCAAGCCAAAAATCATGACCCAATAATAGAAAGTCCCCCATTGGGTAATGAAGGTTGTCTTGTGCTGATCCTCAAGAGAAACTATGATTTGATTATATGTAGATAATCCATCCATAAGTGATAACATCTCATGGTCAGCCATTAGATCAACAAGTTGGTCAATACTTGGAAATAAGAAATCATATTTTGGACAAACAAGGTTTAAATCATGATAGTCGATGCAAATATGGATTCCCTTGGTCACTTTTGTGATAGGAACGATATTAGAAACCTAATGTGGGTAGTTGATGGATTGGATAAAGTTTACAAAAACGAGGCATTGGAGATCTTCTTTGACAAGAAGAGTGATACAAGGATGCATCTTGTGAAACTTCTGCTTAACAAGTTTAGCATTTTGATTGGTGACAATGTTATGGGTGATGATAGAGGGTTCAATATCAGGCATGTCATTGTAAGATCATGTAAAGGATTTGATATGGTCATTAATAATTATGTCATAATCATCTTTCTTAAAGGAATCTAAATATTATCCTATCTTGAGGATGTGAGGGTTATCATGAGATGGCAGGTTGATGTCAATGGTTGATTTGATTAACATAACTTGTGTTTTAGATGGAAGTGATCGTTGGATATAGGAATCATCGACACTCATGTAGGTGAGAGTTGTATCATCATCTTGAAATTAGATAATGTTAATAGTGGGAGAGTCTTCATCAATTATTTCAATATGAACGAGAAGAAGGGACCTTGTTTCCTTACCCTAATGATATGTGAGTGACCCCAAATGGATGGCATTTATTAAAAAAATTTAGGAGGTATAGATACCTTTGATTTGATAGGTGATGGTGGAGAAGAAGGTGGAGAAGGAGAGACTTTTTATTTAACAATTGGTTCATGGGAGGTTTTAGTGAGTTTATTTAGTTCATCATATCCCACTCCATGCCTCTTTTTGGCATTTTCAATGGTGTTTCTAATAGGATATTCAATAGGCATATGGACACCTTGTTCATAGTGACCCAAACCAAATCCTTTCTAGGCACACCTATAAAGATAGGTGTGAGTGAATCTAGGGTTACTTAGGAAAGAGAAGTCACAAGTACATGGTTGGTGTGAAGAAGATAGATTACCAACAATGGGAGCTTGATAAATTCCCCTATATGTAAAATTGGTTTGATGGTTAGGGGGTCCATAAGGGATGACCATCATAATGCAAGCATCATAATTTGGGTGCATGTGAAACTTTCCATACTCTTATGGAGTATAGAACATGTCGAGCATCACCAAATGATATTCATTGAGTGACAAACATTAAAAAGTTTCCTTCGTGGGATCTTTGTCAAAAATTTGTGTTGTTAGTATTTGTGTAACCATAGGGGTGGAGCTTGTAGAAGCTTTAGAAGTATCATGTGAGGAAGATGATATTTTTAATGGAATGAGAACATCATTGGGAATATAAGTCATGTTGCATGTTTTAAATAGAGGTGGGTCAACAGGTATAACATGTACTTGTCCATCATGTTCAAACTTGATAAAATGGTGCAAAGTTGAGGGTACACATGCCTTGGCATGTATCCAAGGTCATCCAAGTAGTATGTTATATTGTAAATCTCCTTCCACAACATATAAGATCTTCAGAATAGTGCAAGGAACTACATGGATATGTAAGAGAATAGTACCCACCGTAGTAGCTATAATATCATTAAAGGACCATAGTGCTATATCAGTTTGAGACATGAAATTATCAAGAAAGGATAGGTGTTTGTAGGAATGGGTGGAAATAATATTAATACTAGCTCCCCCATCAATCATAACTCTATTGAAATGAGTTTGATCAATATATGTGGTAATAAAAAGGGTAGAATCTTGATCTTTAGGATGTTAAAGTGGAATTTTTGAATCATTGAAATAAATTAGGGAGACATAATTAAGGGAGTTGGCCAAAGTTACAAAAGGTTGGGGATCATCTAATTTTACCTCAATTTCTTATAAAGCACTAATCAAAGCTTGACAGTGTTGGGATGAGTTTTAGATTAACTCATACAAATACATTTTCATAAGATTTTGGTGAAGATATTTCACCATTGAGATTTGAATAACATCTGAGGATGTTGTTTTAAGAACACCCAAGATGGAAATTTTAGGATTAGGAGGTGGAGTGTCTTTGGCAAAAGGATGAGCCCAAGGAGCAATGACCTTTTCCTTAGCTTTATCTTTTTGGTTTTATGACCGTGTGGCCACATTAACTGTATTGAATTGAAATGTTGATGAAGGAGGTGGTAAATGGGTTATGATGACATATTTGGGTTTGAATTTAGGTGAAGTAGTAGGAGGCACTATGGATGCCAAAGGTGGAATAATAATAAGGTTAACAGGAGTATCATCGAAGAGACTGTTGACATCGAAGTGTTGTTGAATAACCACTATGAGGGATTTACAACTCTCAATATCATGTCTAGGTGAATGATGATATAAACACACTTGTGTATCATATAACCAAGATGGCTTCATTCCAAGAGGAATATAAGGCTTAGTGGGAGGAATATTTATTACAAAATATTGCAATAAATGATGTAATAAATTTTTTTGAGAGCTTGAAAGTGGGATTGCACTTGTTGTGCTAATAGGAGTAGACGCTTTCTTGTGTTTTAGTGCTGAAAAGGTAATTTTACTTGGTGCTTTGTTTGGTGATGGTGGAGTTACATGTTTTTCTATCAATTTCTTAGTGTTAGATGTGAGAGGCCTACCAAATGGCAAAATTAGGAGTGGAGGTAGATTAACCTTTTTTTTTGCTTAGTTAGGTGATATTCCAACTAAAGTAGAGGGGTGTGGTCTCAAAATGGATGGTAAAGTTGAGGGTTGAAGAAGGGATTGGTGAGATCTATGGAGCTTAACATTTTTCTATAATTTAGGCCAAAAAACTTGAACTTGTGGTTGAGGAGTTAAATCTAATTTCACCTATGGATGAATTAAATTAGAAATGGGGCATACACCTAAGGGTTTGATCTACTTTGATGTGGTAGATTCTTGTGAAGGTAAGGGTTCTAACATAGATGGCTAAACTTCAGGTGATTTTGGTGAAGAAGCTCTAGCTTTATCAAAGACCTTGGGGTAAAGGGTAGTAAGGGGATTGGTAGTGAAGGTCAACATTTGTTGTATTGGATATGAAGTTTTAAGCCCGTCCTAATATGTCACATGGTCTAGCTTCATGGAGTAATTTTTTTTTAGAATTTTCACCAAACATGAGAAAGGTATAGATGAAGTTGATGTAGGCCTTGAGATTATGTCTTTATAAGGTTACGGTGATTGGGAAAGAGGGAAATTGTTTGTTTTTGCTACTTCAAGCCAAAGATGAAAAATAACCACAATGGGGTCCTCTTTGACAAATATGGGAGAAGAGACATGGTCTTCCATGGGTGGAGGGGAGGTAAGCGAAGAAGGTTCATCAAGAGGGTAAAGCATAGGTATTATAGATCCCTCAATATGTGGGTGAGGCATGGGTAAATTATGATACTCTATGGGTAAAAGAAGGGGTAAGAGTGGTACAATTGGAGTAGGCACAATAGGTCTCTCATCTATTATGGGAGTAGATAATACTGACTCTTATAGGTGCAAAGGTGGAGTGGTTCAAGTACTACTCTCTATAGGTGGAAGAGGGGTAGGTGAAGAAGGTTCCTTAAGAGGGTATAGTTCAAGAATTATGTTCCCTTCAACATGTGGTTGAGGAATAGGTAAGGTGTGGTATTCAAGTGGTAAGAGGATAGGTAATATTGGTGCAAACGAAATTGGCATTATAGGCTCCTTATGTGGCAAAAGGAATGGTAAAGGAGGTTCTTCCTCTCGAGTGAGTGGAATGAGTGAAATAGGTTCTTCTACCTAAAGAGGAAGAATGGGAAAAATAGATGCCACTAAATGTCAGGGATGAGTCAATGAAATAGATGTCTCCTATTGAGGGGAAGGTTGAACTAAAGATAAAGGAAAGACCATATTAACCATATGGATATTATGATCACCTAAGTTAGTTGTGGATTGGACAATATTTTGATTCAGTGAATGGTTAGGAAAAGGATGTTTGAACACATCCATAATTTGATTAGGAGGTGCATTAGGATTATCCAGGATGAGATCACCTCTATCAAGAATATATTGAATAATGTTCTTGAGTGTCTTACAATTATTAGAATTGTGGCCTTTAACTTGATGGTAACCACAAAACTCATCTTCCTTGTACCAAGTTGGGATAGGATGGGAAGGGTCAAACTATATAGGAGGTTTGATTTGAGGAAGGGTTATGACACTTTGTTGTAATAGTTTCTCTAAGATGGATGTATATGAATCCCCAATGGGAGTGTATTATCTTTTTTCATACCATTATTGGAATTGCTTGGTCAGATTTTGGGAAGTTAAGGAATTTGATTGGTTTGTGTTTGTGGAAGAGGTTGACTTAATGACCATCGTATTGGTAGAGCCATTAGCCTTTTGGTTAGAGGGAGAATTTTTAGAGGAAGAGGAGTCAGTTGACTTAGAATTGGGATTATTACTGCACAACTTGACTTTGCCATCATCTATAATGTGAACCTTGAGTTTTTATGCCATTATAAAGGTCTCATCAAATGTGTATAAAGTTTGTACCTAGAGTGTGGATGAGATGTGCTTAGCACATGCCCCTGAGAAGAGCTCAATAAGCTCAAGTTGGGGTAAGGATAAGGAGAGTTGATTGATCAAGCTCTCTAATGAGAAACAAAATCTACAATAGACTCATCATCAAATTGTCTAATAAAATAAAGGTTTGTTATAGAAACCTTCTTAGAAATGTTAATAAATAAATGGTCTAAGAATATTTGTGTGAGCTGGGTAAATGAGAAAAGGGAATGCTGAGGCATAGAGCTATACCAATCCAAGGCATCACCTAAAAGAGACATAGGGAAAGTGTGAAGTATTAATGCATCATCATGCCCTATTAAATAACAAGCATGTCTAAATGCTCACAAGTGATGTTGTGGGTCCTATGTACTCTAGAAATGAGTAAATTGAGGGAGTTCCCATTGGCTTGGATAAGGGCAAATAGGCATAGAAGGATGGATTGGATCATTGCATATCTAATCATAAGATAACACATTCTTTGAACAAAAAATGGATGTCTCTAGATTAGACATCTTATCCATCAACATCTTAATGAGTTTTAGAGGGGGATTAGTTTGGGGAATACCTCCTAAGTTATAGGGAAGCTAATAGGAATCAAAGGGAGCATATGCCATATATTACTGTGATTGTGTTGGGGAAACATAAGGATAATGAGTCATAGGCTGGGGTGTGAAAATAAAAAGGGCTTATCCCATTGGGTTGGAGACTATACCTTGGTTGGTTGTTATTACAGGTTAGATTATTGGTAGGAATAGATTGGATAAAGGGTGAGTCATAACTCAGGTAATTATAGGTGTGAGGGTAGATGGAATAGGTAATACTAAATTCTAAAATGGGGTGTGACTTGACTGAATTGGTTGTGGTTGTGAAAGTAGGGAAGTCACACCAGGGTTTAGGTGGGATTGGGTAGTTGGAGATGTTACATTCTGGACATTGTTTATAGTTGGGTTACTCATCAAAGTGGTGGTTTGGGTAACCATGGGTAAAATAGTGGAGGAAACTAAAACTAAGGTTGTCTCCATTAGAAAGGTTGACATACCATAGATTGGGTCACCCAAAGAATTATGGATTCAACTCATAGCAAGGTAATGCTGAAGGGCTGCCACATTGTGATCAAGAAATTTAGCAAAATATTGATATCCTTCAAACATAATGGGAATTTGGTTGGGGTTAGGAGTATGCTTTGTATCTAAAGTAAGAGGGGAAGGTGGAAGTGGTTTCTAACTTGCATAATCAACAAGAATTTTGGCTTGAGCTCATGTCAATACCATGCAAGAGGAAGTATAAATAGTCTTACTACTTGTATTAGAAATATGATAAGGAAAAACCAAGCTTGAGTGCAGGTAAATGGGTTATTTGAGCTTGCAACTTTGAGTAGATAAAATTACATAGTCACCAATATCGGTCACTTGATTGATGTTGGTATAAAATGTTTGTTAACATTGGTGGTTTAACTGATGTTGGTAGGTAAAATCTGTCGATGCTGGTAGGGTTAATCGATGTCGGTCACTGTGATATCCTAGGAGATGGAAAATCTGATGTTTTAAGAAACTAAAAGGTGAAACTAGGTAGAATAGTGGATATAAAAGGTCTGTATAATAAGGAAGAACACTTAGAAAACCTAATATAGTAGATTACACAAAATGAATATTAAGAATAGTATTGATTTTATGAATCAATAAGAAAACATCCTTACTAACTCCAAAATACAGAAGGCCATAGAAAATCAGAAAAAGAATATACAACCAACAACTATTAAGTCCTAGAGATTAATTTTTAGTCTCATGTTGGCTTATGCCATAATCAGATAGTGAGAAGATAATTTGGTTATCAAAGGTACTAGAAATCAATCTAGAACTCGTTTCAGGTTAGTTTTAGTGCTCAAGAGGAAATCTATGTTAGACTAGGTACATGGCTTGTTATAAGAGCTTGATCTTTGCACTTTATGAACTTGGATCTAAGCTAAGATGCTTAGCCAATATATACATTCTATCTAGAGATTATACTCTGCCAGAGAACAAAGTGGGTTCTCCCCTTGGTGGTGAAATCCAAGTAGGATAGCTAGGAAAGATAAGGTGATCTACTAGGTGATGAAATCCTGATAGGCCTTTTCTTAGGTTAGTTTAGATTTTTGTTTATGTGAATGTGATTTGGTTGTGTAACATAGGTGAACTAAAACTTATTCAAAATGCTTGTAATTAACTAGGTGAGCTAATATGCAACAAGCAAACAATGAATTACAGTAAGTTTTAAACCCAAATTTGAAATGTTTAGATTTGAATGAAAACAAAGATGAAATAGGAAAAGATTATGAATTTCACTATCCTAATGTGCATGCAAGAAGAAGTAAATAAGAGATTCTCTTTTATTTATTTTGTAAAAGAAAATGATAAATTGCTTTTAGAGGCAAAGAGAAAAGAAAGAAAATTTTAGTTTAATGCCTTTTAAATAGAAAATAAGATATTGAATTTTTTGTTTTAAGAGAAAAGAGAAGGAGGAAGTGCAAGAAATGAAAATTTCATTGTAATGCACCTATATGAATGCTTGAAAGAAGAAATGAACCCAAGGGAAAATCCAGGGTCCCATCAGGCATGCCAAAAATGTTTCACTAAATTTTGTCTATTTTAAGTCTAAAGGAAAATAGAAAGAAGGATGGGGATAAGTGATTAGAATGAACCCAAATTTGGTTTGTGTATCATATCTAGATGTTATGAGCACTCCTCTTTGGCTGGGGAGGAATACCTACAATTTAGAAATCACTACCACAAGATGTTTGTTAGTAGTTAAATGAGTGGGCTGCCAAGCTATGCACTTGTTCTAGGAAGTGTGAAACTTCCTTAAAGATGTCAGTCCACTTTTGAGAGATAAAAGAATAATAAATAAATAAAATAGAGGTAAAGAAAGAGTGAAAGAGAGATAATATTACCATTATTAACAATCTGTATTCAATAGAGAGTGACAGGGTGTAGGCGAAGTATTTTATTTATATTTTATAAGTTGTTTAGGTAGGTTTTGAAGAGGTTAGAGAACCCATAATTGTTGACATCAGTAAGGGAGTGATCAATATCAGTTATACTATCAAGGTCAGCAATGAGATGACTGATTTAGTTAGGCTATTAAGGTTGGTAATGAGATAACTAATTTCGGCTAAGCTATTGAGGTCAGTAGGGGAAATAATTGTCAAAGAGCTTGAAGAAGGATTTTTCAGGTCTAGGAAATGGTTTAGATCAAGTTTGGGAGGTTAGGAGAGTTATGAGAGAGAAATTATGGTTTGGGTAGATCTGGCTAGAGGTTTGGTGTGTTTGATTAAGGGGAAACAAGTGAGGAAGCTTTGTAACTCCCTCACAGGGGTTTAATCAGAAGTGCATAAAGCAATGCACAATAGATATAAAGAAATAACAAAATAGAACATTTGAAAGACCTATATAATAAGTGATGTACTTATCTATAGTGGTTGTTGAAAGATAAGTGCCAGATTGATGGTCCCTATTAGGGAGTCTGAACCTAAATACCTAAATAGAGAGAACAAGTGGGTGTTGTTGGTCCTCAAGAGCTCAGTTGCTGATTATGATTGACTTACGCAAGATGACTATAAGCCAGGATGTCAAAAATAGAATGCCCAGAGCTTGAATGTGAGTAAGAATGAATTTTATTAATTTTTTCTGACCTAAACTTCATGTTGGAGTTTGGCTTATATTGTTGACATTGGTGATCCCACTGATGTCGACCATGGGTTGACTGATGTTGATGGCCCTAAAATAGGTAAACCTTACTATTTTTGGCCTATTTTTTGTGCCAAGTGTGACATCTAGTATAAAATGGTAAAACTAAGAGGTTAGGAAGGAGGTAGTTGATTAGGATTTTAGTTTGGAAGTGGGAATAAGTCTTGGATAGTTAGGAGAAGGGGACCAAGTCTTGATGTGACTCATCAGGTGGGAATTATTCATAGGTTGAGGTGGCCAAGTAAGGTGGCAAATGAGGTTTTTAATTAACTTAATTAAGTATTTTAAATTAATTAAATGTGTGAGGGGTAAGAGCATGAGTTAAGGAGATTAATTGTTAAAAGGGGTTTAAGTGGGGGTTAGACATAGGGAGTTACACACATGTGTGTGACATAACTTTGGTGTCTACACTATTCATGGTATGATCGAAGACAAATGCCTCCTTTCGATTATGTTCTAATTCCTATCATGGTTCCCCAATCATGGTATGTGTGAAAGTCATGATATTTAACTTTACACTATCTTATAATATCTTACTCAGTCAACCTTCAACACATCGCATGAGAGCAGTCCCTTAGTCAGCATGCCAATGTGTTAAATTTACCTATAACAGTGTTATATACAAGACTAAAGGAGACACAAAACCTTAAAATTTTAAATAGTTCCAAGAATGAGGTGTTTTTAAAATACCTATCCTTGAATCTCTACCTAGTAGCCCATTTCATGAATCATAATGCTTTAGTTATCTTGTCAACTCCACTAGAGGTTATAATGGTCATCCTAAATTAATAGGCAAAATATAGCCTAATCTTTTAGATTCTAATGATGATGAACCATATGATATTAGTTTAAAAATTAGAAATTATGATCTTTCTCCTAACATAATTTCTAAATTAACTCCTTCTCTATGACCTCAATCTCATAAAAAACCATGTCAAGAAATTATAGTTACTTTAACAAAAACTAATAATTCCATTCACCATACCTCTTCAACTAATAAAATCATTGATGCATGTACTATTGACCTTTACACTACTAATTATGATGATGGATATTTTTATATGATCTATTTTTAGTTGGATTTTCTCAAGCTAAAAATGCAAAGATACTCATATATTTTTCTTCTTTACAACATTCACTTACTTCTATTCTTGTAGTTCCTACTCTTGCTATAGTACATGATATTAGTTATTTATCTAATGTTCATAGGTATAAGATGGAACACACACACACACTACTCGTCTGATCAATGTTGAGATTTTTTGGAGTATGTTTATTGACTATGCTATGATGGGACCTTATCAGTTTGTTAGATTCTATGATACTTCTAGTTTACTTCCTCGAAATATGTCAACTATACTACATTGACCCACTACAAGTTCATCCCTTGTTGTGATACAACTTAATGTTGATCATATTATGAGTTATCGTCATTTTGGTGATGGCATACTATGTTTTCCTAAGTTTTATCCTCTACCAAAATGATGGGAAGATGATCCTTTTTATGAGATCCATGGAGTTGTAGGTCATTTGATCAAGGACTATTCTATTCATTAGTAGTAGCAATCCTTGGGTTCTTCTTCTACCACAAACAACTAGACTTAACCATTTACTATTAGACATACCTATTGCTTTCATGGTACACATACTTGTCACCATGGTACTCATGGTGGTAACTATAAATTTTTTTATGGTTCAATATAACCACATCCACATCCAAATCCTCAACATCAACATTAACCATATCCACATATGAAATCATTATCTCCTCAAAAACAACTCTCACTACTCTATGTTTTCATTGATGTCTAGTCCATGGTCTCAATCAGTGTGACTAAATCATAGGTACATCAATGGGTAATCTTGAACCACCACTTCCCCTTGGCTCCATAAAATGACATGCCCAATAATTAAGCACTACTATTAGATCCATTGGAGGTGGCAATCCTAACTATCCAAGTAGGTGAGTAATAGGATGTGGCTCTACCCATCATGTAAAGTGTCCATTAATCTGTACATAGGCTAATGCAAGAGAAATAGTATGCCAAGTCAACCAAATATCCATGATGACTACATAGGGATACCATACAATATCACATATCACATGATCATGTCACCATTTGAGCACCTAAGGTAAGCTATCATCGATAGCATGGGGCAACCCAACTAGTCAATACATAATAAATATTTCATATATCCATCTACTAAGTAAAACAATAGGGATCATAGTCTTATGTGCATGAGACAAAATGCCATACATGTTATGAACTAGCTATACCTAAATCATTGATCCTAGGTCATATAAATTACCCTTATCTAAAATAGACTGACACAAAGTGACCACATACAATAACACCTTCCCATATAACTTATGATAGAGCACATACAATTTCACAAGGCCAATAATAAATTTTTATATATCTAGAGTGGTTGATACATAAGCATCAAACAAGCTTATAAACAAACCCTAAAAATATCTCTTTGATCCAGTCGCCCATAGGTCTTAGCCTTGTCTCTTTGGCTCTATCTTATGAGTATCATAGATCATGATAGTCTTAATAATATGAAGTCTAAGAAGAACATGGACATCATCTTATGTGATACTAACCTTAATAGTATCCCCATCCACCTCCCATCATAAAGTGTTGGTTAGTTTCTCTCATGCTCTTAAGAATATAGTGACTAAGTCAACACTAAGAGGATCCTACACATCTCCATAATCTCACCAAAACCCAATGATGTCAAACATGCATGATCATCGACCGTAAGTATATCTAGTAAATCAAGTAGCCATGTTGTGTCTATCAAATGCTATAGTCTCTATCTCCTCTAAAAAATATCAAACAATAAAGCATGTATCATTTACCACTAAAAATATACTATAAAAATTAATTAAAACTGCATTTAAATAAAAATTGACTGCTTTATTAAACTATTTTTGATATTTTCCTACCACCTTTTACTAAATTAACACATATTAAACTATACCAACCAAAAAAAAAAATATGATACTAAGCTAGCCATTGTCAAAACATTAAAGCTACATCGGCCACTTTGAACATAGTTGGATAAATCACATAACTAAGTCAACTGACTACTACATAGTTAGCTAGATCATTATACCACATTAACCACATCATAAAAAGTTAGCCACATTATCAAACTACATCATCCACATACATACATTATTGTGTTAGCTAGTTTGTATACATTCAACCACTTTGATACTATTAAACTAGATTGGCCCTCCCCTAAGTAGTCATCCACCTATGGATAATCTACATCAGCCTACTAATACACAATCAACCACCCTATTACACCTTTGCATTTTGAACTACATCAACTTTGTTGAATCCATTCAAATTAAGTGATAATTTTTCACTTATTTATCATTAATGCCTTAGGCATTTTTGACTCATTTTGCTTTTTATCCATTGATTGTCCTAATTACTAATCTAATTGTCCTAATTCCTAATCTACCCTAAATATTATTAGGGTAAATTTTGATACATGAATTTTTCATAGAAATTAATTATCTAAATATAATTTATTTTTTAATATAAATTAAAAAAATATTCAAAATTTAAGGCATCACATACCTAATCTATGCTAGTCACTACCACTATGCATCCCCTAGTTCGTGCTCCTTGTCTCTGGGCCATAGTCTCTCTCCTCGCTCTTTTAGGTCTCACAACATTATTTTTCTCAAAATAAAATAAAAATAAATAGTTTAAAATGCTATTTATATTTAAAATTTATACATTATTTAACTATTAATTATTTACTAATAAATTTTGAATTTTACTCATAACTATGTTTTTACTAATGATTTTTTCAAACCACAATATATTATAAAATCTTGATATTATAAATAATTTCTCTATAATAACATATATTTTTACAAAAATTTCAAATTTTATATTATTTTTTAGTTTCACCTAATGTTCTCTACATTGGATACCTCTTTCTCTTTCTCACATGATTTACATTCTACAACAATAAGGTAAGTAAAAGTATGTATTTTTCAATTCTTTCCTTGCATAAATTAACTTTATGATTTATATTGTAATTTATTTAGCTCATCATTGTAGGTTACTATGTTATTTCTTGAAACACCATCCTATATTACAATTTCATGACATGTGATGAGCTTTGAGTGGGGAATATGTGTAATAACCTAAAAATGGTAATTGGATGCTAAGAGTTGCACTTGAGTTACCCTATTTGTAGCTCAGCCCCAGACCTATCCTAGAGCCTTAGACATAATTTTTCAATCATTGATCAAACCATGATCACCTATAGTAAATTAAAACATAGTCCCAAAATTGTCTTCTCAAATCCCAACCCAACTTGCTCAATAGTCTACCAAATGGACATTAATGCCATAGTGGGACACTACAGCCATATGGTGCTAGCATCCCCAATTGGGCTCTACTGTCCTTATCCCTAATGCTTCATAATGGATACTTTTTCAAACATATGCCCAGTCTAAGGTTGGCCTAAGCACATTTTATTGTCCACACAAGCTATAAAACTCTATAAATACAAGTCTAATTGACATCTATTCATTAGATGGAAAATAGATGAAAAATCATATTCAAATCGAAGATAAGTTAATAAAAATTAAGGTAGTTTATACCTATTTTGACCTAATTTTACATACTACCATCTATAGTAGCCCTAAGCCTAGTTTTTATAGCTTTCAAAGCTCAAACAAATTCAAGGCATCCAAGCCAACTCTCATTCTAACTTTCACGTGTACTTTCATTAAGGTGGGAGAACTACCTCGGGCTTGATCCCTCTTTGAAGTATTGCTATCTAAGCAACTCTCTTCATAACGAGGTGTTGAGGATGTCAAGCCTATACTACTACCAAACACATAATTATTACTCATTCCATAATTGTAAGGAGGATTAGGTTTTGTACACTAAATCAGGGTTTTTAAGCACAACATAGCTCTCTAAGTTTCATGCACAAAGGAATAGGACCTAAAAACATAGATGCAGGTGCTCCTAGAAAATAGGAATAGTCCTACAAAGGGGACATTAACACCATAGTGAGAACAATACACAAGCATGGTGCTACTATCCATTTGGGGTGTTATTGTCAAGTGAGTAGACAAACACTACAATCCTATTGACGATACTCAGAATTATCCAAAACTCAACTTTCAAAACCCAAATCATCCGCAATAGTCACTTTTTAGATAAGTTTATATTTATGTCTATTTATTTATATTTTTAGAAAGTTAAAGAAGGTCATATGATATAACAAATCAATACTTAATTATTTCAATTTATTTAACTGATTTAGATATCTTAGTCCTTTAATCAAAACATTAGTTTTACTTAGTAAACCCCTAAAAGGTAAAATCATTTGGGGAACCTATCTTACTTTGAATATTATTTCAAACCCTAGCTTGCATTAATCTAATTTTTTGTGCAATAATTTAGGGCTTCCTACTTCTAATTTTTTTTAATTTTTTAGACAAATTATCTAATTAAAATCAATTTCACATTAGGGTTTCAATTTATTTTATATATAATTTAGATTGGTGAAAAGAAACCCTAGATTCCAAAAACACAACCCTAAACATTATTAGAGTTTGTATCCTTTTTATCCTATTTTCATTTTATAGTATTTATTTTTTAGAAATCATATATTCTATTTTAGTAGCTCTATTTCAATTTGTTTACTATATGTCATCTAAGAAATCTATCTCTCTTCCATTAAGAATAAGTTCTAGACTAGGTAGTAATCCTATAGAGCATATTCATATTCTTTCTATCTGAACCTGTAACAAAGATAAGGAACCTATTATAACTATAGCTAAAAATCCTTCACACCCTAATTATGTGGAATTCAATGACAATGCATCTAAAGATGAACAATATAACCAAGAGCAAGATGAGGTCTACATTGAGAATCAAGACACACTACCTCCACTTAATTATAATGACATAATTATGAACAAAGATGAGGGATTACAAGGATTTAGAGATAGAGTTTGGGAACATCCCCTTAATCATGCATATATTCTATAGGCCATATTATAAATCAATAATAAGACAAACAATGGTCAATCCTTAACCCCTCAAGTTAATAATGTTGTTACACCTCCAGTGGCTCCAACTCAACCAACTCGGATAATACAACCCAATATTTTTGTTCAACCATCAATGAAAACTACACCACTTGTGGTTAGTTCCTCTAATCTAGATGTATAATCCATTATGCATTAGGTTCTTACTCTACAGTCTACGATGTTACATCTTAATAAGGGAGCAACTAGGCCATCACATGCCTTGGATTCTAATATTATCTTGAATACACCTTTGGCACATCACATAGTGGAAACTCCTTTTCCATCTAGTTTCATGGCACCCAAGCTCACATTATATGATGGCAAGGGTGACGTAGAGCATCACCTTAGAGCCTTTCAAGCAACATGTTTGGACTATGTGTCTAATGATTGGATTCTCATGAAGCTATTTTCATGAAATCTCAAGGTGGTTCTATGATTTTCCAAATCAATCTATAATGACATCCAATCCTTTATCCAATATGTCCCTATAAAACTTCTATATCAACATCAATGATAAGATCTCAAATGCATAAGTGGCATAATTAAAAAAATTGAAATGAGCCTATCATCAATTATGTCTTATGATACATGACAATATTATCTAAATTGACTAGCCCCATGATAGACAAAGATATTTAGGATATATTTAAACAAAGTCTATTACTATCACTTCATGAAGCTATCTTATTCAAGAATTTTCCCACATTTACTGATGTGTGCCACATAGTCAAGGAAAGAGAGGTTAAGCTTTTAACAATGGACAAACTCAAGTACACAAATGGATCATAATCAACTATTAAGAGTTCAAAAACACCTCCATACAAGGTAAGGGACATAAAAAAAAGTGAACAAAAGGTCCTCATCAATGAAAATTTCAAGCCTTTGCCCAAATTGATTTTATCCGCTCCTTAGTGAAGAGTCTTCACTAATATTTTAGAGTCACCAGCATGAGTTCTAAAAAAACTATTGGAATGCAATGCCATATCTCTCCTTCCCATTAAATATGTTGATACAACATGACCTATTCTAAATATTTATGATTCAAATGCATTCTATGAGTATCGCAAGGTACTAGGATACATGACAAACAGATGAATTAACCTAAAGCAAAAGATATAATATCTCATTGAGGATAAAATTATTAATGTGGGCATACTCATAGAGGCACTAAAATACCAAAAAAAAAAGATAGAAGCAATAAAAATATTTTCAAATCCTTTCCCAAATCATATAGTAAATGAGGTAGGGGAACATTAAGTGTTCATTATACGACCATGCACATCCACCACTAGATTCCTATCACACAGTTATATAAGAAACACATCCAATTTATAACATTATTGGCATGTATCATATTATATTTCCACATAGACCACTTATCACATTTCAGAGTAGGAGATTATGGATAATGACATAGATTTACATGTGCTCTTCATACGAGCATACATAGACCACCATCATATTCTCAATGCTATGGTTGAGAACATGTCAAGCATAAGCATGTGCACCATGACACTCTTTCAAAACTTAGGCCATATAGATTGAGATATATTCCCCATAGATAAAATCATTAATGGTTTTATTGTCCATGTTTAGAGTTCCATCAGGGATATTGTGCTTCCATTATAAGTTAGACCAACACACATAGCCACTCAATTCTTAGTAGTACCTAGTATAAGTGTATTTGATATATTATTAGGTAGGCCATGGTTATAGAATATTTGATCCATCCCATCTATATTAGACCAATTATTGAATTATATACATGATAATCAAGTGGTTAAGGTTGAGGCTGTCCTATATGAGTATCTTCTACCCATCCCACAAGTAGTTATAACATAGATTCCAATCACACTTCTAATAAATACACTAGTTATAATTCTATCACCATTACCAGATATTACATGGTTATCAGTTACAATAAAGAGTACAAATCCTATGCATACATCACAATGTTTAGCAGATTCATTAGAGTGGGCTAGGTCTACTCCTAAAATATATACATGCAAGCATACTCTTCCATAAAGACCATTACTAGAGAGACCCTTGTATCAGAGATACATCATAGATTATAAAGGACATTTATCTACTCCATTTACATCGAGATAATTTATATTTGGTTTTAGGGGTTCTCAACACAGGGCACCTACATCACCTATAACTTCTAATTCTACTAGATAGGTCCCAAAGACCCCTACAATTGACAAGGCATCAAATTTAGTTCCACAACATCATAACACCACTACACAGGTAACTTCAAACTCAAATTATATAAGATAATAGATAATGTGCTCACAAATTTCCTTTCACACCAAAGGCATGATCATAGTTCCTCTATTTGATGTAGGTTATGGTGATAATGATTATCCCATGAGACTCATTGGTTAGTATGGTTCCTACCCTTGTATATACTTCCTTCTCTCTCTCACTCCCTGTACATAGTTTATTTTAATTTTCTTGTACATAGCTTATACTTAGAAAACATAAAAATAATATAACATGTTAAAATACAAAAACATTCAAATATTTTTAAAACAAAAAATTTATAGATTGTATGCATTGCTATGTTTACATTTCTACTAGTTGCTAGATATTACATATTCATAGTTATCCTAGTATAGTTAGTTTTATCATACACATATGCTTCACATGTTCTTGTCGAGTGCTTGCAAATTAGAAATAGGACTTTGGTTCACTACACTAATCTAGAATAGGTATCATATACCCATTTGGGGCATTTAAACTGATCTAAGTTTATATATTTGATACATCCACCCATTTGGGGGCATTTCACACATAGTTACACTACTAGGTTTTACTTTTACATACTAAACATTCTAGTTTATGCATTGATTTATTTTGATATTGATCATTTCTATTAATCACTTATATGTTATTGACTATCACTCATTAGACTTATTATATATGCATCCTTGCATTTACATATATTTGTACTACATATTTATACATGATTTCATTTCTAGTTTAATTAATTTAGACTTGATTATGTTTCCTATGTTTCTTCCATCTTTGAGGGCATTTGAATATGCCATTGTTATTTGGATCTATGCCACTTTTTTTTTGTATTCCTTGGAAATGTTTCCATGTCTCTTGTGTGTGCTTTCTTATTTTTATATGTGGACATTTGAACATGTCCTTATATGTGGCTCTAAGCCAAATTGACTATTGCTTGCATATGTGGACATTTGAACATGTCCTTGTATGTCTTCATTATCATATTTAGTGACATGTGCCCATGTCCCTTATATTGTGTCCCCTTGGCCCATATTTTATGTGCCTTATGTGCATGTATGTATGATTATACACCATGACACTTGTATTTTATTATTACACACACACAAACCAATTTTCAATGCCATGATGGAGCTCATGCATCTACCCTTCCTACCTCGATGACATGATGAACATCATGCCCCATCCCCATAGATAGTTTCTCAAATTTTATACTATACACAGTGTATACATCTATCTTGACACCCTTATTTAATGCTAGATTACAAAATACATTTTACATTACCTACTTATGCTCAGATTTATTTACATTCTAATGTTATGTTTGTACGTTGTATTGGAATATCATGCAATGCTATAGCTAACACATTCTATAGAGATACTTATTTAGAGGGTATTTATTACACAAGTTTCATAACTACCCTCTAAAGAGGGGGCATTCACAACTATTTTTCATAGAGATCAGGCTCCTAGTTTATTTTTCACAAATAAAATTTGGCACACAAACTCAATTTCTGACATTAGACACATAAAAAACACATAACATAATAGAGACTCAGAAGTTAGTTTAGATCACTCAAAAATTAGAGCATGCATACATTAGTGCTTAGATTTTGACACTAGTGTCATAGGGCACTACTATCAACTAGAAGGCACTAATTTCTAGTAGTTCTAGCTTCAAGACAATCCAAATCATTCAGATTGATACACTAGGTACAATACAAATTTGTACAGATATAGTCATAGGTTTGATAGTTATGTTCAAATTTTTCTCTGATATAGTCATTATAGATTAGATTTATACTAGTTGATCAGATTTTGAGGCATCATGTATGGCATGATCACTCCCAAATTCTATTCAATTACATAAATTTAGTTATTACCTACTCACTTCATATTTAGTATACTCAAATACCAGATTGGGGGCATGTGCATGACACATAGTTTCCATATACTCAGCTATACACATGTTGATTAGATGGAAAAACAAACTCTATATCATTATCTACACTATATACACTTGTAATCACATTCTAGGTTGTTACTATATTCATTCCTTACTCCATATATAGTGGTTGGCATTCCCGAGTGGCCCAAAGCTACCTAATATACTCGAGTCGTCATGAAGCTAACCTACATAATTATATTTATTCAATTAGATACTTTCAACACTTTGTATAGTACACTTATAGATGCATATAGTTCACATACGTGGGAAATGATGGAGTCATTACCTACTTGAGTTCTTTATCCACCCACATGTGAGGGTTAGACACACTTATAGTCTTATCCAAGCTATTCATAGAGATCAAGATCTACAAAGCAAGGTGGGTAATGGAGTTAAAATCAGATGAATTTATTGAGCTACCCATATAAGGATTGAGAAAGCCATCAACTCAATCTAAGCTATTTAATAATATGATCACTATGTACACTCATACACATAGGTTGTCACCAGGTTCATACATTGGTTCACATACCCAATGAGGTGTATTCATTTCTTTCTTCTCTCTTTACTTGGCTTTACTTAGTTATATTATTTCAACATAGTATTTTTGTTTTGATCATATCTTAAATAAGGATTGATTTTTGCATGTTTTATTAGAGGACATTACTTTGGATCATGTTTTACATACACAAAACTAGATTCACATACTTAGACTTAGCTATGTATGATTTACTTCTAAGGTAAGTCCAGGTATGCTTCTTTTTCCTTTATACTAGTCATTTTGCTTTGCTACATTACTAGAAAAAATGGGGGGGGGGGAATGTAATCACCTAAAAATGGTAATTAGATGCTAAAAGTTTCACTTGAGTTACCCTATTCTTAACTTAGCCCTATACCTATCTTAGTTCTTTAGACATACTTTTTTAGTCATTGAGCAGACCACAGACACCTATAGTCAGTCAAAATATAGTCCCAAAATTGTCTTCTTAGATCCCAACCCAACTTACTTAGCAATTTGCTAAGTGGACATTAGTGCCACATTTGGGACACTACATCCACATGGTGCTAGTGTCCCTAACTGATCACTACTATCCTTAGCACTAACTCTTCAAAATGGATACTTTTAAAAATGTGTGCCCCTCATAAGGTTGGCCTAAGCACATTTTCTTATCCATATAAGATTCAAAACTCTATAAATACAAGTCTAATTGGCCTCTATTCACTAGATGTAAAATAGATACAAAAGCACATTCAAACCAAATACAAGTTGAGAAAAATTAAGGTATTTGATCCCAATTTTCCCTACTACATACTACCATCTACAACATCCGTAATCCTATTTTTCAAATATTTCAAATCTCAAGCACATTCAAGGCATCTAAGTCCACTCTCATTCTAGCAATCACTTGCACTTGCATTAAGCACTAGGTGGGATAACTACTTGATCCCTCTTCAGAGTATTGGTATGTAGGAAACTCTCTTCATAGTAGAGTGTTGAGGATGCCCAACCTATCCTACTAATAGATACATAATTATTTCTCATGCCACACTTGCAAGGAGGATTAGGGTTTGTACACTAAACTAAATTTTCCAAGCACAACATAGAGCTTAAGGTTTTATGCACATAGGAGTAAAACCTAAAAACATAGGTGTAGGTACTCCCAAAAAATAGGAATAGTCCAACAAAGGGAACATTAACACCATATTGAAGAAACTACACAAGCATGGTGCTACTATCCATATGGGGTGCTACTGTCCAGTGAGCAAATAGACACCATAATCTTATTGATGATACTCAGAGTTATCCATAACTCAACTTTCATATCCTAGATCATCTATGAAAGTCACTTTTTTAGATAAGTCTATATTTATGCCAATTTATTTTTATTTTTAGAAAGTCAAATAAGGTCAAATGATATAACAAATTAGTTCTCAATTATTATAATTTATTTAACTAATTTAGACATCTCAATCCTTTAATCTAAACATATGTTTTACATAGTAAAACCCTAAAAATTTAAATCAATATGTATACACATAATATTTTAAAACTTTATCAGTTAATGTCTCTTTATCTATTATAATAACCCATTTAATATCAATTTATTTGAGTGCACAACTTAAAGGGTGCATCGAGAAAGGTGTTGGTAGATCTTTGGTGCTTTGCAAGATTATTGGCCCCTATACCACCACCTAAAACCATCACAAGCTATTCTTATTTGATTCACTAAGAAATCAAAACCCACTTATACACTTCCCTAAGGAATTAACCATCCAAAGTAACCCTTACATAAGCAAAAACTCTTTCTATTACGTGGACTGGGTCCACCCCATTATGGGTTTAACACATGTTACAAAACTCTATCATCCCAAGCTAACATATTTTTAGACCTAATGGATTTATTTCCTACCTAAAAAATTTGACTGGGATGACTTCATTGGTGAAATTTTTGGGAGGGTTTAGGTTTAATCTATGGCTATAAATATCCCCTTAGCTTCATTTCTAAATAGAGGATCATTAAATTATGTATCATTACTACTTGTAAATCTACTTATATAATCAATAGGAGGTTTCATTTCTTAGGTTTTTTCCTTGGAGAAGTAGCACTTGTCTTGTGGAGTTCTTGGATGCATAGGAGAAATATTGTAACCTAAAAATAATTTATCTTTGTGATCCTTACAAGCCACAATAACCTATTCCAAAGCACCATTATCCAAGGGAGAGATTGAGGCATGATGAGATCACTTCAACAAGGTTATTATATTTCTATCCCTTAATATTTTGATAAGTAGATGTTGTAAATCTAATATATTTGAATTGTATCTCTCCTTAGATTATTTCTATGTTATATTAGATATAAATGTCTTTGCATGTTTATTATCTTTCCCATTTGTACCACAAGAGTTGGTGAGCACTACATTAGCTTCCATATTCATTTAATAGATTAGCTTTCATGTTCACTTAGTATATTATCTTTCTTATTATTATTAAAATCATAAGACCTAGCTAGGGTTAACAAAAAATGACATTTGACTAGAGGCCTTAAAAACCTCTCCTTTGCCATTGTGTGATAAGAGATCCCTTAGTGCTGGTTAGTAAATCCATTATAGGTAATAACCCTAAAATAGAAAATTATTGTTAAGCAAATAGTTAGTTGATTACTTTCTCTGAGCTTGGATATCACTGAGTAGGATAAGTTATAAACTATCTTATTTTTCTTGCATACAATATCTACCTCTAGACTTCAAGCGCTTGTCTTAAAAAATTTAATTTATTATATATTATGATCAACCTCACATAGACAAGGCATAATTTTTTTGATAACTTTCTAGATACTTTTATCTCATATCCTCTTATAATATATGTGAAACCACATCCTCCATTTCTAACTCAAATGTAGCACTAGTAATAGTTGGTACTAGATTATCCAAAGTGCTTAGAAAAAAAACATGATACATCTATCTTCATCATCCATTTTAACTTCAATGTATCATAAATAGTCTATCATAGTGTTAAAGGCATCATGTGCTCTTCAAACAAGTCACCATCATTCATTTGTAATGAATACAACATGTTTCACAGCAAAAGTTTGTTTACTAGAGACTTTTCTTGGTACAACATACACAACTTATCCATTCAGTAGCAGTGAATTCAAAAAAATAATATAATAGATATCTTAAATTAAATATCAAAATTTTCTCATTATTTTGATTTCATCCCTATAGGTGGTGCATTTAACACATCAACCCACTAATATCTATTTACCAAGCTATGTCCATCTTCAATTTCCATAACTCAAAATGTTGACCTTTGAACTTGTCCATCTCTATTTTTTTGCTTCTAGTCATTTTCCTCTTACAATATTCTTCCACATAGAGCTTCAAATGAATAAAACCATTTATCACATGTTATTCCAACTCTACACAAAGCTACAACCAAGCTTTGACACCAAATGTTAGAAAAATAAACCCATTCGTAATAGACTAACACAAATAAGAGCCATGTTGAAATAATATTAGACATACAAGAACAATGACATGAAAAAATAATACATAATATTTCATCTTTGAAAATCCTTTCGGATAAAAAACTTGACACAACAACCTTCTTTGATTGTAACATTAATTGAAATGTTTACAATACTATAATTCATAATGTACTATAGCTTATATCCTACACATTATTATATCTACATTATTTAATGTATATTACAATAATTACACTTCACCATGTATCTTCCACATTCATGTAATTACTTGCATCATCTACTTCTTCAGTAGTATCCATATGCTTCACCATGTATGAATACATCATCTTCTACCAAATAAGATCCATGCTTATTTCTAGCACATCACTTTGTAATACCCATGCAACTTGAGAATCTAGAGTGACACAAAATATTAAGCAAAGTGAACATTGTGTAATGCTCCTGAACCACTCCATGTTAGAACCGTACGAAGGCATTACTGACACACATCAAATTAGCAAATCCATTATGATAAGTGTATAATAACACCTCACAATTGACTTATATTGTATGATTGTGTTGTTCAACTCCTCAAAACAACCTAATGTGAAACCTTCAAAATGATGTGCATGCCTTCATAACCTTTTAGTATGCAAATGATTCTAAAAAAAACATATTTCATAATTTAACATCATTCCCAAACATTGACTTCCTTGTGCAATAGTTAGATAATGCCTTTGCATAAGTCCTATGCAACATCATTATCTTGTGAAATAGTGCTTGCACACATCTAATGTAATAATTACTATGCAAACAACCTTCCTAACACCAACCTTGTGCACAAAAATCTTGCACAAATCCATGAAAAGTTGAAACACATTCTCATTGGGGTATTAATAGTAAAATATTGAGATGTACCACAAAGGTATAAAATATTATATTATGATCACATTGAATAAACCCAAAATTATGCTAATACTTAAAATAACTCACTAAAAAACATTAAAACACCCACACTACATAACCCACATTATTTCTACTCCATACTTGCACTCACATAGAGGCAAGTTTAAGTTACATTTTACAACATTAATATAACCTGTGCACCTACCATTCCATACTTGCATTCTATATGAAGTCGATGAACCATGTAATATAAAATTACAACATGTAAATGTATGACTATGGCTTAAATGGTGGAGTTGATGCCTTGTTTCTTAAACACTACCAAGTAGAAATCCATCATGAGAGAGGTCTGGTGATGCTAGATACTAATAAATCTGTTGTGCATGAAAATGCAAAATAATGGATCATAATGAATTTTTTTAGAAAACATATCACCACTAATGAATGTTTCTATCAATGATCAGTCATATTAGTATAGCTCAATGAGATTACTTTGTTAAATAAATTTATTGTGTAATGGCACTAAAATCCATCAATTTCAACCACTTTCAACTATTGTAACAATAAAATTTAGTGATGGTAATGAAATAAGGGTACATAATGCCAAGTCCATATAGGAGGAATTGGAAATAATAGAGAGGTTTTATTAATCTTGTATGGGAATTATGGTCATTGATTTTCTTTGAAAATTTTGCTTTTGAAAATCAGACATTAAAACTCAGGCAATGCCAAAATTTGAGCATCATCCATGAAAGGGAAAAGATACCATATGCATGTTTCTTTACATCCAAGATGGAGGGGAGAAAAGTATTATAAATAGATGGGTGCAAATATTCACTTATACAGTCTACATAACATGATACTGGTTTATAAGAGGATTGTAGAGATCTTATAACTTCAAACTGACTAATTATAAAAATTAAAGAGGATTTTAAAAATAATAGACATGAACACAAATAGGTTTCAATACCAAGAAATATTTTAAATTCAAAAGAAGGGCTGATAGAATAATGTGATCAACCCAGTGATCATTTACATAAAATAATATTAAATCCAATAAAAATAGTATCATTGGCCATTTTAAATTGGTAAGTGTTCATTTCTTGCTCTTAATTATTATAAACATAATAGATTTTGAGAAGGTACATATGTATTGTCATCTTTGTTCAAATAAGTTATAAGGTATCTTATACTCTTGTGCAGAGCTTATCCATTTTCAAATATCTACTCCATTAGTTGTTGCATGACATTTCATTGCCTATCATTTTTAGTTTCTTAATTGAAAGCAAAACAAATACATAGTTATCCAAGTAAATCAACTTAATCATATATTGTTACTATTTTAATAATTTCTTCCTTGCATATGACTGTGGGACATAAATTTTGATGTTTTTGGTAGTCTAAGTGGCCTATATATTTATACCTAGACTAGGTTATTTACATAATAAATAAGGACACAAAAAATCTAATATATATAATTTAGAACACCTTTACAACATAAAATTTATAAAATACAAGGATTTCAAAGTAGGTGATGGCTCCAACATGAACATATTTGGCTTATTATCCTTCTGTCTTCATAATAGTAATAGTTATTTTCCCCTTTGCATGAATTTTAGTAAGAGAGACTACTATCTTTCCAAAAAGTCTTGATCTAGAGGAAACAACATATGGAAATTTAGCATGATCATCAATAGGGCATTGAATTGATCTTGTTTGGTAATTAAAATTAGCTAGTTAATATCATTGTTCTTACTACACACAACCCTACTACAAACGTCTCCACATATATTTAGGTATTACAGATCTACATTTATAAGAAAGACTTTTTAGAGGGAAAGTAGATCCATTCTCACATGAATGAGAGGTAATTTAAGTTTTCTCATAGAAACTTTTATAAAATATCCTTTTACACATTTATGGTGAGTGCAATATTCTAGTGGGTGCTCGGAGGGTGTTTGAGTAAATGATTGAATAAAATGTCTTCTCATGAAATATCCTAATTTAAACTAGTAGAAGACATATGTATCCTCATAATTATATTTTAATGACCTCATTTACATGTGTATAAATTATGGAAGCATAGAGAAGGGCATGCAGACTATCTGAGAAAATGCCTCAAAGAAATATGAGCTTATGGAATGTGTTGATTGCAGGTTAATAGGGTTAAAGGCTTTTCAAAGAAATACATCGATTAGATGTAATCATATTAAATTGCATGGTTTCATGATGTGTATGAAATGGATTTGTTAAAGAAGCCTTGAGAACATTTAAGCAAAGGCACTTTGAAGGTTTAAAGCCAAACTGCATAATCTTTGCCATCATCCTCCCAGCATGTGCCAAATTGGAAGCTTTGGAATAGAGAAAGACATCCATAATTGAAAGTGGATATTTGTCAAATATCTACATGATTTTAAAGAAGCATATATTTTATTTGAAGTCTATAAGTCCTTGTAATTGTTTTTTGATATTTAAGTCTCAAGAATAAATAATATAACACAAGACTTGCTATGGAGAGATGATAAGTTAAATATCAAAGAAGGCAAGGATTGATTGAAAGAATTTTTTGAACATAGTAAACAACACTACAAAACCAAAAGCTTTTTTCTCTCATAAGTACAATCCTAATTCAAAAATAAATTTACTATTCTCTTAAGGTTTTAAGTATTTTGTAATAAGTATTTTTGAATAAAAATGGACAAAAATTAGCCATAAATGTTTTCTAAATATGAGTACAATCACAATGACGTAGCATGAATTTGTCTCAACACTGAAAAGGTTCATAGCCTAAGCAAGTACACAAACATATCCTTATCTACCACTCAATGACTTTATGCCACACACCCCTCTTCAGAGTTTTCTCTCTTTAAAGGTAAAAAATTGATCATATATTTCCTATTTCTAAGTTTTGGTGTGGAGATATAAAAAAACAAAAACCCCAACATGAAACTGAGAACCAAACCCCAATATAACAGGGCAAGTAGAAATCTAGAAAGAAAAATAAAAACAATGGCCTTATCAACCATCTTAAAATTTGTAAAAGCCTTTACAAACATAGCCTCATCAATAATTATGGTGACCACATCGAAAGCATTTGACAATGGTAGCGAAGGGCAAAGGCAACGAACAAATACCATGATAATTTCAAACAATAGTAGCGAGTAGAAAATGGCATAAATAAAATTTTCCAAAGTGTCTCATTTTAATTTCTTCATATATTTGATCAAGGGATATTTCACAATTCCATTTGTCCCAGCCAATATATACCACTTTGCCTTTGGGGTTTCAAAGGAGCAAGGCTTTCCTAAGTTCTTTTGCAATCGCAGGAACCCCAAAATCCATTCCTTTTGGTGTTTAGACAAAACATTGCATAATAGTAATTGCAACAAAAATAATTAATATATTAAGGTCAATATGAAAAAAAAAATTATCAAGAAGGAAATAATAATCAATAGTCATAAAAATAAATCTCATGTCATCCACCATATTTTATTACAAAATTGGAACACCCATATTCTAAAAAAAAATCTCTGTAATTGTAAAAATTAGGAAAATTCAAGCTTTTGGGCTGCACTTAACAAATAAAAGATAGATAACTCACTTATATGGAGACATGATTCTTGTCCCATTCAAAACTCTAGCTCATAAATGGATAGTTAGCCTATTTTTAGGGGTTGCTCGATCATCTATTAAGTTATATACAAGCAAAAGTATGGACTCCCATTATTATACTCCATGGAGGTATCCCACTCACTATAACAAAAAGGACATAAGATTTTCATGGCCAAATATGCCTAATGCCATACAACTAACTAAGGGGGTCACCAAAAAATAGGGCCAAATCTAAACTAGTTGTTTGGGATATAATCTAGAACCTCTGCTATGTGCAACTTATGACAAGGATAAGATTAAGAGGATTTATCATTAAAGCCCACTTAATATTTTAGGAAGAAGAGGAAATTAAACTCTAAGCTAAAAAAAATTGTCTTAGAAGTCATGAAATTAGACCACAAACTAAGAAACTTGACTCCAATTTACTAATTACTAAAAGGAAACAAAAAAGAACAAAAATCTATACCAAGGCAAACTAAGTGAGCATAGATTAAAATCAAAGATAATAGTCTAAAGAGGATTCCACACTAGCCAATATGACACTCAAAAAATAAATGTAAAGTGTAATGGTGGATGACAGTGCATGTACACACTTTGGTCTTAGTAATGATAGCTATTAGGTCTTAGTAATCATATATTGCTATAAGCAGCATACAATGGTAAAATTTGAAGGGCTGGCCTTCATTTCAAGCTAAAGGGTATTTATGCATCCAACCCATTGGTGATGAAAAATTGTAAAATAGTTGCAATTCGATTGACAAGTGTAAATTTAAATGCCCTTCGATTGACAAGAGTAAATTTTCTACATGTCTCACTAAAAGTATGAAGTAAAGAAACTTTGATTTCAATTTATTGGGGATTCAAAATCGGGAATGATTTAAACACAAAAATAAAATACTTAATAAAATTTTAAAAATGCAATCTACATAATTTATTCAATGAAATTATAACATTCACCCAAAAGGGTACAAAAATCATAATTCATAACATCTTAACTTTATACAAATCAAATGTACTTCTATTTTCTAATAACAAGCCAAAATAAAATATTTAAATCACAAAACTAGATTGAATAAGATCTAACTATGCAATGTTACACTTACAATATCAACTCGAATATTCATAACTTCCATATCCAGCTGGTTCATTTCATGATAATTCCTTCATATGTCAAGACTTAGTCCATGCACCTCCTAAGCCCATCCATAAGTGGGTATATAATCCTACTTATGCTAACCATTAATTAGAGATGGAAGTAGGAATGCAATAGCCAACTTGGAGCATACAACTAAAACAATAAATGTGATGCATAATAACATTATTTTTTTATTGTTACCTGTATATGCCACCTTTGTGCACAACAAAATTCTAAAACCAACCTAGCTCATTACTATTACATTTACACCCAATTAAACAAGAAGGGAATTACCAGTACCTATTTATAACATTCACCCAAAAGGGTACAATAGTCATAATTCATAACATATTACTTTATACAAATCAAATGTACTTCTATTTTCTAATAACAAGCTAAAAGAAAACATTTAAATCATCAAACTGGATTGAATAAGATCTAACTATGTAATGTTACACTTACAATATCAACTCAAATATTCATAACTTCCATATCTAGTTGGTTCATTTCATAGTAGTTCGTCTATATGTCAAGACCTAGTCCATGCACCACTTAAGCCCTTCCATAAGTGAGTATATAATCCCTACCCAATCCAACCATCGGTTGGAGATGGAAGTAGGAATGCAATAGCCAACTTGGACCATACAACTAAAACAAAAAACATGATGCAGAATAACATCATGTTTTTGTTTTTACCTGTATACACCACCTTTTCTAGTGCACAACAAACTTCCAAAACCAACCTAGCTCATTACTATTACATTTAAACCCAATTAAACAAGAAGGGAATTAGCAGTACTTATTTATAGCACTCACCCAAAAGGGTACAACAATCATAATTCATAACATCTTACGTTATACAAATGAAATGTACTTCTATTTTCTAATAATGAGCTAAAAGAAAACATTTAAATCATATAATTAGATTGAATAAGATCTAACTATGAAATGTTACACTTACAATATCAACTTAAATATTTATAACTTCCATATCCATTTGGTTCATTTCACGATAATTCCTCTATATGTCAAGACCTAGTCCATGCACCACCTGAGCCCTTCCATAAGTGGGTATATACTCACTACCCACCCCAACCATTGGTTGGTGATGGAATTAGGAATGCAATAACCAACTTGGAGCATACAACTAAAACAAAAAATGTGATGCAAAATAACATCATGTTTTTGTTTTTACTTGTATACACCACCTTTGCTAGTACACAACAAACTTCCAAGACCAACCTAGCTCATTGTTGTTACATCTGCACCCAATCTAATAAGAAGGGAATTAGCAATACCTATTTATAGTCCAGTAATAAAACACAAATGTAAATGTCGTATTAATGATTATAAATAGTTTTAAATAATATTTAACTATTCAATGTCAAAAATAAAGTAACTGCCAAATATAAATGTAAATGCTAATGCCCTTCTTATTGAATTAGTATTTTAAATATATAAAACCAATCTTGTTTTAATTGCCAACTTTAATCTCACTAAAAATTAATTACCAACTTTAATCTCACTTTAAATTAGTCTTACAAATATATATAAAATATTACTTAAAATAATTTATAATCATTAATACAACATTTACATTTATATATTTTTTATTACTACACTATGAACAAATTCTGCTAATGCCCTTCTTGTTGAATTGGTTTGTAAATATATAAAACCAATCTTGATATAATTACCAATCTCACAGTATGTATATATATATATATATATATATATATATATATATATATATATATATATATATATATATATATGAGACCAAAAGGATACAAGTCATAAGTTATAACAATTAGAACCAACAATCAAATTTGAACCCATAACAACACGTCAAAGGGCTTCAAACCCATCCCAGAAATGCAAAAAAAATGGCTATAAAAAAATGCCAAGTATAAAAAGTGTGTGAAAATGTAAAAATCCCAAAGGAAGAGGGATAATTCATATATGACATCTTGAACAACTACTACTCAGTTTTTATTATCTCAGATCTATTAAATTACCACAAAAGAAGAGGGAAAATTACATTGTATATACTATAAAATGTAATTACAAAGAAGGCTATTTTGTATCTTATAACAATTTCCAACTCAGCACACCAATTCAAATGATTGATCCTGCCCAACATGCTAGAAATAATTAGTTTACAATCTATAAACTGCCATATCACCTACTCTACACAATGCTCAAATATAACACACATTATAGAATCTCAATTGGTCAAATTTGTAAAATCCTAGAGCCTATGGATTCGATTTATCCTATAAAAAAATAAATATGATAAAAATAAGGTAATCATAAAATAATGTATAAAATTCCATATAACTTATAGTGTTCAAATCTACCATATAGTATAGAATTTCAATAAGTTAGATTTATAAAATCCTCTTACTATAAAAAGAGAATCTAACACCTTTAACAAAAAGTAATCATTAAATAAAAATAGATAACTTAAAAATAGAAACATTAAAAGTAGGGTAGAGAAGATTAAAATATCAGATCAAGCAATGGGATGACTTTATAGGGTAATCATTAAATATAAATAGAGAATTTAGATAGAAAAATCTTTAAAAATAAAGGAAAGAGGATTAAGATATTGGATCAAGAAACATAAGAACTCATACATTAATCATTAAATAAAAATAGAGGACAAGGACTTAATTTAAAAAAATGTTAAAAAAGAGCAAAGGATCAAGCTATGCAATGTTACACTTACAATATCAACTCAAATATTCATAACTTTCATATCTAGCTAGTTCATTTAATGATAATTCTTTCGTATGCCAAGACCTAATCCCTGCACCTCTTGAGCCCATCCATTAGTGGGTAATAGGCTATCCCTACCCACCCCAACCATCAGTAAGGGATGGAATTAGGAATGAAGTATCCAACTTGATGCATACAAGTAAAACCAAAAATATGATGCAAAATAACATCATGATTTTATTTTTACCTATATACACCACTTTTACCACTGAAAAACAGTCTTTCAAGACCAACCTAGCTCATTACTATTACATTTTCACCCAATCCAACAAGAAGGGAATTAGCAGTACGTAATTATAGTCCAGTAATAAAACACATATAAATGTAAATGTTGTATTAATGATTATAAATAGTCATAATTAATATTAAGATCAAATCCAATCAACTTTAACTTCACTTAAATAATACTTCTCACTAAAAGTATGAACTATATAAGATTAGATTCCAATTTGTTGGAGAATGATTCAATCACATAAATAAAATATATATTTATTTAACTTATATCTCTAGTTTCAACTTTTATTCAAAAATTTCTTTCTGATACTACAACTATTGTGAAGTTTTTGTTTTCTTATATTCTTCTATTCCAAACTATTATAGTAATGGATCTATTGGTCTAGAAGAAGAGGCCTTCATGCCTTTATATGCTTCTATTATTCATATATAGCATTCCAATCTACCTTATTTAGAGCATGAGGTGTACAAAGGGAAAGAAGCATTAACATATCTAATGTTTTAAAAAAAATCTAGATCAATCATCATTCTTTATCTTGTTTAACTTTGAGAAACCTCTTTCACATACTACCATTCTCACAAGAATAACAAGAATAACTTTCCATAGTTGCATTAAACATGGAAACCCTTCAAACCATTCAGGTTCACCTCCACTAAGATCCCATGCTCCAAACATATGTTTTTTTGGGTATGATTTATAAATATTACAAATAAATTCATCTATCTCACCTAAACATTTGATAGTATCTACAATAGGCAAGTTCCCAACACTAAATATTTCACATAAACATGCTAACCATCTTTTTGTTTGATGATCTCTATCATCCACCTCATCATAATAATTATGAGGACTAAAAAACTTAGCAACATTAAATATAGGTAAATCTATGAACCTTGCATCTAGAGAATCAATAAACTTCATTATAAAACTTTTTCCTAATTCAATGCAATCATATAGTGTCCTTGATCTTTGTGAGTTAGGCAAGATCTCAATTCTCAATGGATGTATATGTATTGTACCTAATCCATCTAAAAACTCAAGAGTTCCTCCTTGTGCTCTATTTAAAAAAGATAAAATATGTATTGTACCTACCCCAAATATGTCTCTTTGAAATATCTTATGAAGCATTTCAATAGTAATATCTAAAGTAGTTCCAATGGAAGTAATGTCAACATGGTCATCTTTAAATTTTATTTTCAACTTATTTAACTCAATAAGTGCATCTGTAAGTAAATGGATGCAAAATTGTACTTGAAAAATTCTTATCAAATCATATATTTTTTATCCTCTAACTCCCATTCTCTCAAAAAAATAGGCATGAGTTTGGAAATCCTTTCCATGGCCTTTCCTCTAGAGAGCCACCTAATTTGATGAATTTGCAACACCTCTAACTGATTAATTTGAAATGACTCCATTAGATCTCTTAATGCTCCATGCCTTTTAGCAGATTTTTCAAGCCATGAATAAATTTTATTTACAAATTTGTCAATAAATTGTAGCTCTGGAAAATAAGATGAAGCATCATTTGCTGCTAATACTTCTTGATGATCTATGTGAATATCCATTAATTAAGGAGCATCTTGATGAAGCTTAGTAGATAAACCTTCATGAATACCCCTCATAGTAGAAGCGCCATCAGATCCAAAACCAACTAACTTTGTTAATGCTAAATTCATCTCTGCTAAAAGACTTATCACAACATCATACATAGATTGAGATGTTCCATCCTTTATTTGAAGAAGGCATATAAATTTTGTTACACATTTACCTCTTCCTTCATTTATCAAATATGTAATGTAAACTATCAAATCTATTGTATAGTCTAATTAGTACTTTCATCAATTAAAATTGAGTAAAATAGACTAGTAAAAATCTCATCTTTTCAATTTTTCCAATATACCTCTTTTGAAGCTTGTAGAAACTCTTTTCCAAATGTGGTATTTGTATATGTAGAGTATTCATCTATTAAAGGCATGTGTGGAGTGACTTTATACCTATTCAAGTCACAAATTGGCTTATAGACTTATAAAGGTAAATCATGTATGGCAACAAAATACATATTTTTTAATCAAAAATATGATTCTCTCCTTAGCATCTACCATTAGTTCTACATGTTTGGTTATTGGAATACTACTTCATTTGATTTCTCCCTCCAAAGTTTGGAAAGCAAATTAATGAGGCTCTGATTTTGCATGCATTTTAAGACCACTGAATTGAAGGGTAACACTCCCATATTTAGTAAATGGAGTCTCTCTCTTATAATTTACACACTAATAATATTTTATCCTTTCAAAACCATTGCAATATTTTATGACAATAGGTAAAAATAAAAACATGATGCTATTCTACATCACATTTTTTGTTTTAGTTGTATGCTCCAAGTTGGCTATTGCATTCCTACTTCCATCTCCAATTGATGGTTGGCATGGGTGGGGATTATATACCCACTTATAGATGGGCTCAGGAGGTGCATGAACTAGGTCTTGACATACAGAGGAATTATTGTGAAATGAACTAGTTGGATATGGAAGTTATGAATATTCGAGTTGATATTGTTAGTATAAAATTGCATACTTAGATCTTATTCTAACCAATTTTGTGATTTAAATGTTTTATTTTAGCTTGTTATTAGGAAATAGAAGTACATTTGATTTGTATAAAGTTAAGATGTTATGAATTATGATTGTTGTACCCTTTTGGGTGAATGCTATAATTTTATTGAATAAATTTTGTAGGTTGCATTTTAAAAAATCTATTAATTTTTTTATTTTTATGTTTTCTGAATCCCCAATAAATTTAAATCAAAGTTTATTTACTTCATAATTTTAGTGACACATGTAGAAAAATTACTCTTGTCAATCGAAGGGCATTCAAATTTACACTTGTCAATTGAAGGGGAACTATTTTTGCAACTTTTCATCATCAAAGGGCTGGATGCATAAATACCTTTTAACTTGAAATGAAAGCTAACCCTTTAAATTTGACTGCTGGTGAGGATGTAACACACCCACCCATACCTTTTGAATCTTCAATCAGGGATTCACCTTCAATATATTCCAATGAAGAATCTTCTTGCTAAGAAATCTGGGTAACCTTCCTCATACCCGGTTTTCTCATTGTAGTCTTATATC
>JARHVA010006777.1:277500-282500 GCA_037957365.1 Torreya grandis | reverse complement strand
AAGCTATAGTTTTGATCCTTTCTGCCACACCTTACTACAAGAATTACAACATCCCCCCTATGATAGGTAAAATATCAAGATTATAGGTTTTGTTTAACATGTAAAGCTCCTAGAAGAAAAATGGGGATTTTAAACGAGCTTTACTTCTTGGTTTATATTGACATATTCTGTTATGAGATGCATTTTATTTCTGTTCTAACAACAAGGGTTTGCATATGATATTACATCTTAAAAATCCATTATGATTGTCAAGGATCACCAAAATTAACCAAGGAATTGAAGAGGGATAGTTTTGTCTATGCATTATCTTGAAAATAAAAGACACTAAGTGGGACAATGGAAGTGAAAAAAGAGGATTCCCACAGCTAAATAGTAAAAGAAAAAAATATTTAGTTAACTTGACTTTTTTTTATCAGAACAATGACTTTGACAACAAAAAGAATGATTTGAGAATTTATAATTGATCCACATTCTTGGATTTTCAAACATTTTTATCAAATTTTATCCTTATTACTCCACATTCTCAAACTTTCCAACTTTTCCTTGGAATAAGGTTTTTCCATCTTTTCATTCAGATGTTTTTTTACTGTTAAATGATCATCATTAAGGCTAATTTTTACTGAGGAGGGGGCAGAGGTAGCACCTTTTCTCACATTAAAATGTGAGGGTTTTCAATATAATCATATAAGTAACCTCCAACATAGTCGATTTGGGACTAAAGTTTATGGAAGCTCTCCTTGGGAGAGTCCACAATATATGTCATGGATATCTTCAACATTCAGAGAATGATAATGAAAAATACTAACATGGTGAATGATAACATTCACATCACATTTTTTGACTGCATTAAGGAAACTAAAAGGATGAAATCTATAGATTATTAGAGAAGTAAGACAACTAGAGTATATATAACATTATATTGTTATGGCCACTACAACACAATCAAGCAACATCAAACTAACATTTCTTATATGCACCATGATATAAATATTTATATATGTTCTTGTGTAAATCTAAATTAAACAATGTAGGCATATATAACCTTAAAACTCACATTTTTTATCATATCAAGCATAGATTTGTGTAAATTATGTATTGATGTTAGGGTCTATGGCCATTATAGTGTTAAAGGAGATTCATGTAAACTATGAGATCTATGTGGAAAGCTGTTGGACTCGAACATAATGTTTATAGAGTATAACATTTGGCTTTCCATTTGAGATTTTTATATCAAATAAGCCATTGAACTTCCTCACAGTACTCTTCCCTCCATCACTCCCTGCCTTGTTTGGTACCCTTTGGTTTCTCCTTTGTTGCAAGTATTGTCCACCATTCGGTGACATTTTTCTATTCTATTTCTTTTTATCCATCCTCCTCAAATTTTTTAGAACCTTCTCACCAAATGACAAATATCAGTTAAAAAATGATAGTAAACAACAAAACCTTGAGACATGTCTATGTTTGAATGGACCAAAAGAGCATCTATTTTTTTGTCTCATATGAGATGAATCTCGAGGATTCGACCCATTGTATAACCTCTGACTAATAAACATGTTATATGAGCACAAAATTATGAATATTAATGTTACACCATAACAATTATAAATATGCTATTTTTTATTATAATTGTTTTTATTTATACTTTAACTATTTCATGTGCACTTATCTATTATTTACATAATTATGAAATTTACATGTACATATAACTATAGAACTTACATCATATTCAATTTGTATCTTAAATTGAATTTGTACACATAACTATGGTTGATAAGTCATGGAAAATCATAAAAGTTGTTAAAAAATCTATCTCGCTTATGTATATATAACATACATTAATGATAAGGTGTTTCAAGGCTTTCAATGATTTATTATTTTTTTTATTTTTCATATTTTAATGTTTAACATTTTAATATTAAAATTAAAAAAAATAATTTATAAATATTAAAATTATAATATTGATTTAAAAAATCATCAAATTTATATTTAAATATATAAAATTAAAATATGATTAAATTTAGTAATTTAGATAATAAATTAAATTATATATAAGTATAAAACCATTTCTTATATGTAACCTACTTTTATTTATTTTCTAGTCACATTTTTGATGTGATTACATTTCTAGATTTCTCTTTTCTTGCAACATAACACCTATCCACATCCCTTGGTGACTTAAAAATTGCAAACATCTCCAATGTAACACACACCTACCCTTTTTACCATATGACAAAGACAACCAAATCTCACTTCTATGCGTGTATAATACTGTCTAGACTAAATTTTATTTAGCTCAAACTAAATTTTTATTTGGACTCATAAGTTTTTAGAACAATTAGTCAAGGTACTACATTTGAAAAAAATTAAAAACTAAATGCAAAGTTAGTTGTGCACTCAACTATGTTACTTGAAATCAAAGCCCACTATTTGTTAAACCATGTTACTTAAAATCAAAAATAATATCCCACTCAATTATGTTTCCTCGAGCATCCCTACATTGAGCATTCCTAAAACCTTCGATATCAAATCCTCCACTACCTTGAGCATTCCTACAACTTCCATAGATGGAAGTCCTCTATTAAAAATATGCTATGAAATGTTATGACCTTCTCCTATTACTACCTCTTTAAATTACTAATTTGATTTAGATTGCATATGTTAAAATTTTTAGAGAACTACATTTATACAAGATGTATCCTATCATCTCTAACAACATAAGTAGTGAATTTAGGTTACTATATTTTAAATAACAACCCTACGAGTCATATCTCACTCAAAATCCATGACTAGTGATCCCATATTATCTTTTTGTGTATGAAGTGTTAATAAAAAATAATTGTATATTTTTGTGGAAGTGATGGTATAAAATGAGGTTGTGTGTTCCTTCATATGAAGTGTTAATGCATTGTGTGAGGAGGAGACTTTTATTTCATGGTGAACTTGAGTAATGGAAAAGTGGTGGGGAAGGGAAAGCCCATACATAACATGCAAGTGATGAAATATTTCCAGGGAGTTAGGTGGTGATGGTGAGGGAAAATGATATAATACACTAGACCTAGATTTATAATAGATGTTGGATTTATATGAATTTCACCCATTGCAAAAGGGTGTGAAGCTTGCAGGGTGGTGGGATCTTTTATTAGATGTTTTTTATTATCAAGAGTGGACAACAACGTCATGATATTGATTTAATTATGATAGGGCTTCATGCCCAATGTGTGACTCAAATCAATAATTTAATGATGCTGATATCGGATAAGATATTAAGGTTTAAAGTCTATCTTATAGCTTATGATCATGTATGTTACCAATATATTAACACCTAGAGAAATTACATCAAGGTTAAGAACATATAGAAACACCACACTCACACCCATGGAAGAAAGGGCAAGGTCACACGAAACATGTAAGTGATGAAATATTTCAATGTGCATTAAATGATGATGATGATGAGGGGCAATGACAAGATATTTTAGGGGATATTGTTGTTTAAGTAGTTTTCATTCATTATTTTATAAAATAAACTATTAAAATGTAAATTAAAATATAGGGTTTTAAAGCTTACTTATGATATAGAAGATTATGCACTATTGAGCTAGCAATGTGGGAGATCCTTTTTGATTAGGAAGCACTACCTGCACATAAGAGAAAAATTAAAAAATATTAATTAATAGGATATGTAAATGGGCTACCTGATACTAGACCAGTCTCAAGAAATGGTACACTTCCTAATAAGGATGTGAACCCACTTTATAAGCACTCAAGAGGATAAAATAGTAAAGGAAATTATAATATGCACATAATGATATAGATAAGAAATTAAAATGATTTAGATTATTCTACATCCATTGCATGGAGATTAGCAAAACAAGCATTCCAATAAGCTTCAATTGAGTCTTCTTTTTCTTGTATGAATTCTAATTGATTGGTAATGACTTCTATGGTGGGGATGAATATAATTACAAAGAGTCCTAATTTAAAGGTAATTTCACTCTGGTCGAAGAAGAAAGGTTGTCAGATTATAGGCAAATCATGAATGGTGATTATGTTATGCATAAATCTGGGCAATGCCATCTATAAGTGAAAGACCATAATTCAGGAAATAAATGATTAAGATTAATACATGGATGCTAGTAAAAACATATTTAGATTGTAGATAAAATAATTTAAATAAATATCGATATCGATCCTATAAAATTGATGCTAATTCTTGGAATAGACATCAAGTTTAATAGTATGGACAAAAATATGAAAACAAGAGGCTAAGGATTGGTTTGATGGGATCTAAGATAGCTTAGGATAGCTTAGGAATGATAAGGGAGATAAACAATATTGTAAAATAGAATGTCAAAAATAGAATTGCTTAAAAAAAGTAAATGTACTTAATTTCACAGTACTTTCAATCTACAGTAATTAGAAGGTTGATGAGCAATTTTTTTACCTTTGGATGAGTGTTGATGGGCTAATGCAGGAGTGTGGCTTTCCAATAGGCAAGCAATTGTCTAGCAAACATTCCAGAGAAATTCCTTTAACGTTTTAATGTAAATTTTTGGTGCATAATTATGGTCCTTTACTCAAAGGAGGCCTATGGTTAAATCAATGCCGATTTAATATAATTGATGTCGATCATAGGGATCGGTATTTATTCTTGCCTAATTTTACCAAAGGCTATTGAAATGGTTTCAACCATAAGTTTAAACTAGGATTTAAGTTGTTGAATGGATTTTAGATTATGAGGGCATTGTTAGGGGGTTAAAACTATTTACTTTTATTATACTTTGATAGATTTAGTTAGATTTTAACTACAAGTAATTAATTAAAAAAAATTACTTAAGTGAAACAATAATTAAAAAAATTAACTACACGAGGTAAGGGTAAAATATTAAATGGGTAATTACATGGGGTAAAATAAGGATAGAATAAGAAAAGGGATTTAAAAGCTAGACTAGCACAAATATTATTTTATGAAATCCTAGTGCCTACATTTGCCCCTTTTTGTT